>VWZS01007229.1:723542-786355 GCA_013397075.1 Rhabdornis inornatus
CACACTCATTGCACACTCATTTGCACTCTCATTTACACACTCGTTTGCGCACTCGCTGCACACGTGTTGCACACTCATTTGCACACTCATTGCATGCTCGTTTGCACACTCGTTTGCACTCTCATTTTCACACTCGTTGCACACTCGTTGCACACTCATTGCACACTCATTGCACACTCATTTACACACTCGTTTGCACACTCGCTGCACACGCATTGCACACTCATTTGCACACTCATTGCACCCTCGTTTGCACACTCGGCCTTTTACCTTTGACCCCTGTCCTTTGACCCCTGTCCTTTGACCCCTGTCCTTTGACCCCTGTCCCCTTTCCCCCTTGCCCCCTGTCCCCTGGAAAGGCGCTGAGGACAAGCCTGGTAAAGGGCCCAGAGTGCTCGAGTGCCCCCGAGAGCTCCTGGAAGACTTCTCTGGGGTTGTCTGTACATTCCACTTATGGGACAAGGCAGAGGGATTCCTCACAAGGACATGTCGTGCTAGACAAGAGGAATGGCCTTAGGATGAAGGAAAACAGGTTTAGGGGAAGTTCTTACAGATCTACTTAATGCTTTATGAATGATGATGATGATGATGATTTCCTGGAAGTAGGCTGTCTGTTCTGATCCATTTTCTTTCCTCTCCCTGCAGACTCCACCTGCTAAAAGGCTGAGGTGAGACCAGGATCTGTAATCTGTAATATAATCTGCAGATAATGCAGACAAATCCCATGGTTTTGAATTTGAAATTTATCTTTTCAATGATTTTCAGACACAGCCTGGATTACATAGTTAATGTGGAGGCTTAAAATGAATGTTCTCAGTTCAGGTCCTACAACAGATCTGTCACAGAGCTAAAGCTGAGTCAGAAATGTGTTGGCACCCTCAACAGAAAGATGGTGGATTAAATGGGGAATTAATGACTTAATGAAATACAGAAAAACCCCAGACTGACAGAAATCAAAACAGTTGGTGAACTGAAATTGGTAAGCTGAGCATTCAGGGACACACACACAAACTCTTTAAACAACTCACACTTCCAATAACAATGTTCCAGTTTTGTCCCTCCCGTTACACTGAAATCAAGTGAGTAATCTGGACAAATACTGGTCTTGCTTACTAAAGCATCAAATAACAATTTATTTTTCATTCACAAATGGTGAAACATCCATTTTGTGATTTCGCAGAATAATGACACGGTTCCATCCTTTCCTTAGGAAAGGCTTAGATGTGACTGTGGTGTCTGAACCTCCCTCCCCAGACTATCTCTGCTGGTCCTGTGGGCTTTGGAGCAGAGGAATAGTTTCTTTCTCAAAATTTCAAAAGGAAATTTGTGATAAAAAATTATTTTCAGTACAGAAAATACAATACTTTTCAATACAGGACTATTTCCATTTCACAAGAAGTCAGTTTCCTACTTCATTATTTTAGTGTATTTACTAGAAATGAGACATCAAGTTAGATGCTGGCAGCCACTAGCACATTCAGGAGGTGACTGGAAATATTTTGAAAGCATTTTGATTATGTAAAATTGATTTCCAGAGAGATAAGAGCAATATTTTTAACTCAAGGAAAAATCACTTTTTATTCCTGCCTTGGAATTTTACTTTTCTGCAGGATGCAGACAGGTTTTGGTTTGGTACTAAAGCACTGGCACTTCAGAATTCCGTTGTTTTTAACAGATATTCATTTATGTGGGAACTTTAATTATTTTCTTTCCTACCTTTGTCATCTGTTTCTCACTCCTCTTATTCAGCTGCTTCACACTGACCTCTCTTTTTCATCAATGAAGAGTTCTCTTCCTCAAAATCATGGTTTGCTACTGTAGGTCACTCTGTAGCTTTGAGCTTTTGTTTGCATGGAGAAACACAGATAGAAAATCCTCCAAAGTTCTGCAAGTTCTGAACAGCCACAGTCCATGTTCAAAGTTATGATAGTTAGGTATATAAATTAAGGCATCACACAGGAAAATGTCCATTTCCTGTGTATTTTAAAGTCATTAATGAGACCAATTATAAATAGGAAATCTTAGGAAAAATGCTAACAAAGCAAATTCTCATTTTGACTTAGAATTGGCTAAACAAAATGCACTAAACTGTGACTTCTGGATCCTATTAAATTCTGCTCTTGAAGAAGAGAGAAAAGGAAATGTACAGGAAACCACCAATCCCTTTCTGAAGCACGTTGGGAAAGACTGAAGGAAAAAATGGGAGAAAATCACCTCCAGAGAAAAGTGTTATTTTATTCTTTTTATTCTTGTGGAACAAAGAAATCCATCCTATCATTTCATAGAAGGCAATGCCCTCTTTCAGTCTAATAATAGTGCACAGATTCACAGAAATAGCTGCTTTTCTCTAAATAAACCTTATTCATTTTTAATTACTGTCCCTCATTAAAAATTAAGAAAGAACTTATGAGTAAGCATATCTATCTTTGAGTGGAAACAAAATCCAAACTCTTTGTAGGGCAATCATCTCCAGGCAAACACTCAGAACAAGTGTTTTAGATTGGAACAACTTATCTTGGAGTGTGTTCAGGCATCTCGTGGCTTCAGCCACATCAGTGACCTCGATCATTCAGTCATTTTATGGAGCACATTCTCCAGCATCCAATGAAATATCCAGCCAATTAATCTTGCTTGGAGCTAGCTCCTCAGTTTAACAATATTCCCTGGTTCCATAGAGCCAGAGCAGTGCTGACTCGGCCCTGAAACCTGGTGAAAAATCTCACTTTTCTGTTCATTCACTCTCCTTGGCAGTGTTAAACAAACCCTGAGCATCTGGGGCTGCCTGGCACAGCTCAGGCTGCGGCACCTGCAGGGCTGCAGGCTCTTTTCCCAGCCAGCCTGACCTAAGGATATTCCTGATGCTCTCCTGCCTTCCTGAATCACCAGGCTTCTCCACAACAACCCCAAACCAACTCTCTATTCACTCCTGACTGTCCTTGTGCACAGATGAGCTTTCACAATCTCTGCATGATCTCCCTGATCACCTCCAGTGTCTCCATGGTTCCTGTTTGGAGCACTGCCTGTGTAGTCCTTGTAGCACGAGTGTTGTGTTTTCCTCTGGGGAACAAGCTGAGTGCTCTGAGCTAACCCCTGCCAATAATCAACTCGTGTGCTGGCTCCAGTGTGGGATTCTTCAGCAAATATTATTTATTATTTAATATTATTTGATTTAATAGTAATTATTTATTTAATATTATTTGGTTCAGTTCAGTGCTGTTATGATGCTCCCCCTGTATATGGGCTCTTGTATAGAAAAGATTATTCTGTTTATAAAGAATTACATGCTCTAACAAATAACCATAACAAATATCCAGCATTAATTTCCAAAAGATAACAGGGCTAAAAGTCACTGGCCTCTCTTGGAACCCTTTCAAAAACCACAAATTACACTGAAAGCTAAGATTTGAATTGTTTTTTGGAGGTTATTAGAAACAAACCAAAGATGTCATCTTTCCTTTTCAGAATATAAAACATTTTTCTGCTTAAGCATAGAGAGTTTTAGTTAGGTTGATTTGTTTATTGACCACCAGGAATTGTTCCAGGCTACCCTCAATTTCTGCAGTGGGTAAAATCAACACAACAATTAGAGAGAAACAAAGCTACCAGTTCAGACTTGGATTTGGAATGTGTTTACCTTGTGCTGCTAAATTGACAAAATAATTGACAAAATCATGCAGAAAATTTTTAAAAAGGGTGCTTTAGTTTAGTGAAGTTTTGCACTTCAAAATTTTCTTCTATTTATTTTTAATAGGTTGCAATGTGGCATTTATTCTAGCTCTTAAAATAATAGCAAAAGATCACATCATGGATTCATAAAAAAACCCAAAATGTGAGTATCCACAAAAGGTTTGTTCCTCTATAGCAAATACTGTTAATTCCCTGTTGTGATTTATCACAGAACTAATTAATTTTAAAAGGCCTATTTCAGGAGATATTTCTCTTGAGTTCAGCCCACATGCAGACTACATTTGGGATTTTCAGAGGCTCAAGGGAGTTAAAAAAATCAATACCCATTAAAAATATAAAGAAAATTAATTTAATAGTTTAGTAATTGAACTTGCAGCCAGTAGTATTTTTTTTTCTTTTTCCTATTTTCATAATGATTTGAACTTGAAGCTCATTATCTCTTGGAGTGGCAGAGTGTTGTTTTTTGTACAGCACTTTGCTGTGCCTGGATTTGTAGGTGTGAAGCTCTGCAGGAAATGAAATTGTCTGTGACACTCTTAGCTTGCAGCAGTAATTCCTGAATATCCTCACTTAGGGCAATGTCCACAGCCTCAGCCCTTAAACCAGCCAGAGATCCTCTGCTCTGGGCAACAATTCTTTATACTGTCAGTATTTAGGAGGAATTGAGTAGCTTTTGTAAAAAGGCAAAAAAGAAAGAGATGGCTGTACAACTCCCTCCACTATTGAAATTTAGCATTATTTTTCATTCTCTATAGCAAGAGAATTTTTTTTTTTAACATAGTCTATAAATTTGTACAGGAAAGTTAAAAATTTGTGACAATAGATAAGACCAACTGAGTACCAAACCTTCTAAAATCCCTTTAGGCTGGGCAAAATAACGCAGAGTCAAGGGGGCTAAAACTATTGGCAAGTTTGGATCACATTTAATTAGTGCTTACAGTCAAAGAAAAGAGGGAAAACTCTAAACTCCTCCTTGAAAGGAGCAAAAGCCAGTAACAGAAAATAACACCATGGCAGGAAAAGAGGAAACAGAGCCAGACCAGGCTCCCAGCCTCTGGCCAGCAAATAGCAAATATACATATATATATACATATACATATATATATATACACATATATATATGTACACACACACACACACACATATATATATATACATATATACATGTACACACACACAAACACATATACATATATATATATACACATATATATATGTACACACACACACACACACATATATATATATACATATATACATGTACACACACACAAACACATATACATATATATATATACACATATATATATGTACACACACACACACACACATATATATAATATATATATATTCAGGGCCAGGATATATATATATATATATATCTATATCTATCTCCTGGCCCTGAATCCTAAGGATTTGCTATATTTTTTATATATATATATTTATATATATATAAAAAATATAGCAAATCCTTAGGATTCAGGGTTCAGGGCCAGGGAGTGTCTGAGCTGTTCCTGCAGATGCCCCAGGTCCTGCACACTGTGAATGGCACGGAGGAGTCACCTCACACACTGATCCTACATCCTCCATTCCTGTAACTGGCAATTCCCTAAGAGGCTGAAGCCGTGGGTGAGTGGCCTGTGAGGCCAGTTTGTAGAACACAGCAGATAGAAATGCCTTTCTTTACAGGAATTAGTTCGTAGTGAGTTTGCAGGGTCTCTCTGGGTGGAGACTCATCCCAAAGCAGTCCCAGGTATCTCTCAGCAGGTACCTGGGCAGCCAAGTGCTGGCACCAACACCCCTGGCTGCCCACCTGGCACCCCAGGGGGATGTGTCAGAGCCATTCCCACACTCTGCTCCCCCCAGCCACACGGAATTATTCCCGATTCTGTCCCTCTCCCAGCTGTAGGTAGCCTTTCCCAGCGCTCTTTCCCCGGGCTATATTTGTCTCCTGTGATAAGGCAGCAGCAGGAGCCAGGGGAAACGTTCTGCACGTCTGCATTCCAGATGTGAAGGGCCATGTCAAGGGCTGAGGCTCAGCCCTGCAGGTTTTCCACGTGCAACTCTCAGCTGCCTGAGACAAGAACAGCCACAGGCAGCTGGAGAGCACTGGGATGAGCCTCTCGTGTGTGCCAGTGTGGACAGAGACACCCAGAGAGCTGCAAAATTACAGCTCCAGAATCCTTTCTCTCCAGCCTGGATCCTTCTTGCTTCCCAGGCTGATAAGCTGATGGTAGCTGCAGACAGAAAGGAAATTTCCCAAGGTGATAAATGGTCAAAAACAACTTAGAATCTGGTGAAAAACAGAGTGGAATTCATAATAAAGATTAACACCTTTTGTTTTTCCCATGGGATACATCCTGAGGCCTGGTCTCCTGGATGTTTATCCCAATTAGCCAATGAGCTGCTGTCCTGTTCTAGTCTCTCCTAACATGCTTTAAATACAAGCTCTCTGCTCAGTAAAGTTGGCCTTTTTTCCCTGAAAAGGTCCATGTGTGTTGTTGCTCTTTTTTGTCTCTCTAGGACCACAACCACAAGCCAGGATGTGCACACATCCTCGGGACGTGCTCCCAGTAACTGGGCAGAACAAGTAAGATTGCTGTTACCCATTCCCAGTTCTGGAACTGGCCGTGGCTTCTTTAACAAACTGAGGTTCTGAACTGTTCTTTCCACCACATTGTAAAAAAGCTCTTGCCATTTCCCCATTTGCTTGTGGTTTGGGCATTGAAGGCTCAGGATACTGAAAGATAAGGAAAGGGTCATGCTACAACGAGATAAAAACTCCTCTCTCTCCCACAGCTGGGAGCACAGCTGGCCACAGTGATCATTGCCCTGCTGATGTGATTAAGAGACCACATCAATAATAAAGACAGAGTAGTTGAGATTTCATACTCAGGTGTTATCTACTTCCAGGAAAATGGTGATGTCTCTTGTATAAAAGTCACTTGCATTGTCCTAGTGCAAAGGAGGGTAAGAATTTTGTCCCTTTGTGTCATTTATAAATCTAGCCACTTTTCCCCATCTATTTACGATGGTGTTTTATAAATCTGTTCATGTACACATGGGTTTAAAGACATCATTAGAAAAGGCAATATCAGGCAATTTGGTCCTTGAGAAGTTATACTATTCCTGATGTACTTCAATAGCATAATAGAAAAAAAAATCTCTGCATCTCTTTGTCTGGCTAGAGGCAAAGAAATGTAAATATTGTTACAGTTGACAACAAACAAACACAGCTTTCCTGTAGCAGTACAATATGGGACAAATCATTATAACTTAATGGCAACTTAATTCAATTAACTTTTCCCTGTGAATGATCCAACCACAACATGTGCCCACCACCTCTGTTTCAGTCAGCCCTATGAGTGTTAACAAAAATTTGTTGTAATTAAATTCTCCAAGAAGAAAAACATTATAAAATATGTTGCACCCACCTGTAAATTCTGAAATGACTGATGAGAGATTTATGCATTAGTTGGAGAAAACACTTGTGTGTCCTCTCAGTCTGGATTCTTGCTGTGTATGTCACTCCTCTGCATTTAGATGGAGCTGCCTGATTTCCACTGAGGAAGAGTATGCAACTTCTTCACCACAATTCTTTGTGAATAATCTAAACAGGAACATGCATTTCTCTTTCTTTCCCTCTGTCCTTCCTTGAGGTTGGAATTGCTGCTAATTAAAATCTGTTAGTGGGTGTCTCCACTCTGAAAATTCCACATTTTTTACTGGAGGGGGACAAGGAGTAACAAAAATACTAATATTTGCAAACTTATACTTAAAGGATAACCCTGAGAAGTTATTTCACCCTGTCAAGGAAATACTTATTACAAGATTTTAGTCAAAGCTTAAATTTCTCTCGAGGGTTTCTAAAAATGTTTTCTATCTAGTGCTCTTTGCACTCTGTTAAGTGGCATTCATATTCAAGAGCCTGAAGCTGCTGCCAGCATGAACATGGGGTGTCAGTGCTAAAGCATCCAGAACTGCTTAGGGGAAAAGCAAAGGGAAGAGAAAAAGATTTCAGGAAAAGTAGTTTGAAACTCTCTTGGTTTTACGTGCATAGGTGTAGCTTTGCATAAAGAATAACCATTAGCAACTTCCCTGTTCATTTCCTCACTGTTTAGAAAAGTCCTTGTTCTCAGAAAGGCTGTCTGGTTTCTGTCTTGCTTAGTTTATGTTGGGAGAATCTCAATCTCTTTCTCCCAAACTTTACTCTAAGCACCATATAAACAAACTGCTAGAGCTATTGAAGACTAATGAGTTTTACTGATGTTTGGAAGAGAAATGGTGAGAAATGATAAGATGAGGACAAGCCAAGGAAATGGGCAGTGGGAGCTGGTGGGAGGAATAACCTTTAAAGATTATTTGAGAAAATGAGGAGGAACTAAAATTCATTATGAGTACTAGAACTTCAGCATTAACAAGTTTCCACACTAAGCATGTCCAGGACTAAGGCATCAATTGCCTTCAGATTTTGACTTCAGGCCTCCCTCCAGCAAAAGACTTAAACCTGAGCAGGATTATTGAACTCAACCTGTGTCAGTGGGATTGGCCCATGTGCTGAAATTGAAGCTTGTACTTCAGTGCTCTGCTTGTTTCAGTCTGTGACTGCTTTGTGAGAGGCAAACATCTATCAAACACAATTCAGGTGAGCCAGGGACACCCCCTGCATGCAGCAGGTTTTGTGAATCATGCAGCAACTCTGCAGGACATCAGATTCACATTTTTCCATACAGACAGACATTCTGAGTTCAACAACAGCCATGCAGACTTACACATCCAAGAGCTGCCAGTCTGCAACTTAATTCCTTAAAACTTCCTTCTGGTGGCTTTTACACTATTATGGTATGCATCCACCAGCACAGTTTGGAGAATACTTTCTTTCCTTAACTGTAAGCCATCATCCTCTGAAGCATCACATGTCAAAAACTTCCTTCCTAGAGAACAGAAATTTTATTGCTTTTCCTATGCCTGTCTCCACTTCCTCTTTCATTCTAGATCATTTCAGTAGAGACCAAAAATAGCCCAAGTTACCTTGTAAATATAAGCAGACCCTGATTCTCATCAAAGTGATGTGCTATCATCTGTGTCCTTCAATAACACATCAAATGTGGATCTAGTGATAGAGGAAGAAGTTTTCCAGCATAGGCAAACCTTTAGATGCCTTCCCCAGGAAGAAGGAAAGAAAACATCCTAGTCAGTCTTCTGAAAAAAGCTTGCTGTGACCTGTGAACAGCCCACCTGGAGCCACCTCAGATCTCAAGTCTGCAGAAAAGAAATTTTGAATTCTGATCCAGAAATTTCAGTCAGTCAAAAAAGCAGAAATCTCCTGACAACAAGGACAATGGCAAAAGGTGATATTGGCAGACAGCAGAAAACCACTGAAAGTCAAACTCAGTATGAGGATCTAGCATTATTACCTTATCATAAATTGATTACAAGGGACTCATCTGATTTATAATCTTAAGGGTCAGGTACTTACATTTAAGACACTGGCTTTTCTACACTAGACCTTGTCCTTAGATGGTGTAAAGGTATCTGTTCATATCAACAGAGATCCCAGGGGGTCTTTCTGTGGTGAAAGGCAGCTGAGAATTCCACAGCAACTACCCAAAGTCCCACCACACTGTATCAGGGACAACATACAGCTGAAGCCAACAGGAGGACCTCCATCAGCTATTGCATATCAAACTCCTTACAACCAGACAGGCATGCTTTGACAAAGCCAGGATTTTTCACTCTTTCTTTATGGTGAGAGGGGTTGTAACAACTTATATATATTCTGATGTTATGTCTCATATTTGTGAAGTGCTGAGATTATTTGTACATGTGTGCTCCTCAAATTGATTTTAAAAAACCTTACTAGTTATGTACATGCATACACCCCTCTTTATGTTGTACATTTGTTTGTGAATAGAGCATTTAAAAAAAACCCCATAGCTTCTCTGAAATGTATGCACAATTTCTAAAAGATGCCATGGCCACGTGATAAATAGTAGCTAAATGATGCATTAGCAGAACAGGAGTAATAAATAGATCTTTGATCTATTTATTATAGGGAGTAATAAACAGATCAAAGATCTCCCCGTGCTGATATCCATATGAGTAAAAGCCTATGGTATTTCCCATCCTGTACTGCATGCCATGGTTCTGATCCACAGGGTCTCCTGTTTCTGCCTGCACACAGGCACGCACGGGCTCACTGAGCAGATGTGAAAGTCACAAGTCTCTAATGGAACTCGTGCTCCAGTTCAGCAACCGTGAGGGGTTTGCTAAAGACAACGTGGCCAAGAAATTCCTGAGAGAGTAAGAATGGTTGTTAACAGTTCTGAGAAAGTCTTCCTCTGGGTTATTATCCCATAGACAGAGATAGTGGGGTTTGGCAGTCTTAACCAAACAAACAGCTCTGAGAAACTACACATATTCCCTCTGAGATTACAGCAAACGAAAAACAAAAACCCATCTTCTCTTCAAAGTGGCTTGAAGCATTCGTGATACTGTCAGTGAAGTACTTGGACTTCTTCCTGCTCTGTGCATCAGGTCACAGTTTCCATACTCCCAAAGGAAGCTGAGCATTGGCTGGACAGGATACAGTCCCATTTACTCTCACTGTTATCTTTTCAAAGCTGGCCTTGTTGAACAGGGGTGAGGCACAGGCACATGTGCTGACTGACAGCCACCAAAGAACAGTGCAGTAGCAACTCAAAATGGGCACCAAATTGTTAAATTATTTACACCCAGGACACTGCTCACACACATCAAAGTAACTGAAAGTGAAGCTGCCTGAAAAATACATTTTCTTGTAGAATTTTCCAACCCCTTGAGCTAGCAGGCAAATGAAAGATGGGATGCAGTTCTAGGGCACTGAAAGTCAGAAATACAGCAAAAAACTACCTGACTAATGGCTTAAGATCATTTTAAGATTCCAGGAGCATCAGGCTCCTTTCTCCTGACACCACTGCCTTACACTGCCTCAAGCAACTCTGCCATCCTAACACAGGTTAAACCCTCAATGCAACACTTGCCTAATATGCCTGAAATACTGAGCAGGAACTATTTCCTCAACTGCCTCTCATGCATTTCAAGCTGTATCTAAGAAAATCAAGTTAACAGGATAGATGGGGAGAAGAAAGATACTTCTGTGACTAAGAAGCAAGGCTACAACTCAACTGCTGGTACTCCCACAGATTTCCCAGCTCAGTCTCCTATGCTCCTTCTGTCTCTGAAAAAACACCACCAGGAGAAACAGTTCTAATATCTAACCTCTCAGTTGTGTTATTTTTCTCGGTGTGCTGAGGCAGTGTTTAGCACAATCAAGCACTGAAGTCCTTTACTGGTGCATTGCTGTGGCTCTCTGTCTGCTGGTCCAAAACATCTGAGCAGCCCTTGGGAGAAGGTTGGACAGCAGCACTCGTGTCTCTGGTGCATTGTCACACGCTCCAGATGGCTGCAGTGTGTAGGCAGCTGGGAACCAAAGCAGCAGCAGAAGTACACCCTGCTGCAATTTCCCTTCTGCTGCTCATCTTGATGCATTCAGCATTTAGATCAGTTTGTGGTTAGGAAGGCTACAGGCCTGGGTAGATGCATGCTAAGACCTAGCAAAAAAATAACGCTGTAGCAACTGTGGTAGCTTGCCAACTGTCAGTGACCAGGTTTGTCCCCAAAAACTCTGTAAAAGATTACTGCAGCTCAGCCAAGGGAAAATTTCCTTCTGTGCAGAGTGCATTTCAAGCTCCACAAGGGTGGCAATCTCTTGCAAGTGGTTCTGTTATTGAAGAAAAACTCAGAAATCTGTGTACTTCAGCAGATTAACTATTACTATGATGTACAAACCCAGAGACAAATGGGAAACTAGACTTCTTCCATTTTGGCAAATGCAATTTTATTTCTGGATTAGTTGTAAGAGGTCAACATTTTCAATATTCTAATATTTATACCCTGCCACACACATTAATTGGCATTCTGGAAGAATACTGCAAATAAGGAAAGTTAACATACGTAAGCATCTGCATATAAGTACAGAGTTCTCAGGAATGGAATTGTTATTTTTCTGTATTGGAGAAGAGGAGGCTTTTCAAACCCTGAAAAGGCAAAATTTCGGTGGGAATTTGATATGCCAATGAACTGCCTCTCAGTAGAACAGGTAAGAAAAATCTAAACATGAAAAACAGAACACAAACTGGCAGGTACAAGAAAGGAAGAAGACAATGACATTTCTAAGGAGGTATCTCTATAATATCATTACTAAGTTTTCAACTGTAATAATACTTAAAGACAAGCTGGTATTGACTTTATGGTCTTGAGGAATTTACTCAAACCTAAGGCACAGAGTCAGCAAGAGCAGAAAGTTACACTTGGTGGCTTCCTGCATAGTTTAGTCACACATACAGGCTCACTAAGAACAAAGTACAAAACAGCAGACTGTGAATCACACCCAAATTTTCCACCCATGACTGTATGAGGGAGGAATTTTTGCCACCAATACAAATACTCAGAAGTATGAACGTGACTATGCATAATGATTTTATCTGAGCTCCTTGCTAGTTATTTACTCTGCTGGTACAGAAGATTCTTTATACTGTATGAGGAACACAATCAAAATTATTCCTCATGATGCTTGCATTCCTGCTATTCCCAGTTATTCCACCAGCAG
Organism: Rhabdornis inornatus; assembly: GCA_013397075.1. Taxonomy (NCBI): domain Eukaryota; kingdom Metazoa; phylum Chordata; class Aves; order Passeriformes; family Rhabdornithidae; genus Rhabdornis; species Rhabdornis inornatus. The sequence continues at coordinate 735,880 of VWZS01007229.1, forward strand.
GGTTTTTATGCTCAAAAAAACCTCACAACTGAGACACAAAAATGGACATTAAGAGAGCTACAAGAATATGAGAACAGAAGTTACCTGTGTACTTTCCCATCTTCCCAGGAAAATCACTATCCAGGAAGTAAAAATATAATTCTTTTCACACCCAAACTGGCCTGTGAATGTGTATTCAAAAATGTTGTATGTGGGAACAGACATCTGTGTTCTATCTTCATTTGTCATTTTAGAGTCTATTCCAGGAAAACTGAGAGATGATTTGCAGAATTTGGCCCCTCAAGGTAGCAGAAAGAGATCAAGTGCTCACAGACTGAACTATGCTGGTCAGCAGTTCTTTTCAATCATGCAAAACAAGTTTTGCTGCGTTTCTATAGAATGATAATAAATTATTCAAATTGTCTGAAGAATCTGATGTCTCTAGTTCAATTTACAGGTGAGTCAATAAAGATGCATTTCATGTGGTTAATGATTTCCTATTAATTTACTGAGCAGTGGGTTTCTGCTGAGGAGAGATTCCATTTCAATAGCTGTAGTCTTCCTTAAAAAAATGTCCTGTGGAAAAAAGAAAAAGATAGTGAGAAACATGCTGTTAGCTCTCATGAAACTTTTAATCTTTCTAGTAAGCACAGTTTTTAACTTGGATCTTAAGTAGTTTTGATTTTTATTATAAGTAATAATTGAGAAGACCCACATGCAACAAGAAATCTTACCCTGGTAGTTCCAGAGATCTATGACTATACTCACAGTGATTACAGCCACAGAGAAACCATACAGAGTAAACTGAATTTCTGAGACAAGGATAATTTCAGAACAAACCCACAGTATAGGCACATGACAAATTAACAGAGACAAACTTCAGTGAAAACCAAACACTCATGAATACTTGTTTGCAGGCACACTGTGAATAATCCAAATGGAAACTTGTTCTTTGGACAAGCCTTCACAAGAAAATAATTTGGAGTTGCTCTTATGAACTCACAAAGCCACAGCAGTGGTCCACAGATAAGGGAAAAACCTCAGGTTAATCCTACTTGTTTAGACAGGGCCTATTTATTTAATGGTCTGGCAGGTGATAAACCAATTCTGCAGAGGATCTCTGAGGGACTTCATGAAGCAGAAACGAAATACTCAGATTTTAATAGCACAGGCATGGCAAAAGCCCAAAGAACACTCCAGCTCCAGCATGCCAGGAACAAAAGCAGGGATGGCAAGCAATGCACAGGCAGGCACATGCTGAAAAAATAACGTGGCCACAGTGGGCAGTCGTGTCGAGGCAGGTGTGCATTCACCATGAGGGACACTGCAGTGGTTACAGCTGCAGGAGATAGCCTTGTCTGTACACAGGTGCACTGCCTTCAAAAACCTTTCTGTGTGTGCTGGGACTGACTGCTGATGAGGGAATGGTAGGGCTAAATATGCAAGATATGAAAACAAAAATAACAGTGACGGTTATTTCCTTGCCCATCAGTTTATGCACAGGTATTAAACAAAATTGCGTCAGTCTACAGTTGGTGTTAGCCAGTAAAACTGATTTACAGCAACTCACACTTCAGTATTCTGCCTAGAACAAGAGCCCAGGTTAACAGTGACTACAAAACCTTGCTCTGCCATTTTACTTGGCAGTAAGGATATCTTCAAATCTTCTCCTTCAAACTAGAAAACGTGGGTCTTGCTCTTGAAACTGTCCAAAGTAAAGCAAGTTGTACAGACTTGATACCTCTATCACACTTGTAGCTGTAGATTCTTCTGTTTCACACCTATACTGATTATCCTTAAAACAAGGATTCTGTGAACATTTCCAAGACACTCAAATCACTTAAGCTCTTTTGAAAATTTTACATAAGTTTGCTTAGACAAGAACAGTAGCTGCAATCTAATTAAAAAAACAACAACAACAAAAAAAACCACACCACCAAACCAAACAACAGAATTAAATGTCTGGTTGTGATACAGAATGCTTATGGGGATTTATTTCCCTAAATTATGATCTATGGGAATATAGTAAATGATTCAGACTGAAGTTAAGTGAACTTCTAAAAAAAAACCAAACCCCAAATCCTCAAACTTTAAACCGAAAGTATGAGTGTGCAGTCACGTACAACCAATTCTGAGAATCACAAATTTGCAGTTCTGGGAACCACTGCTGTAATGCACGACAGCTACTTATAACTACTATCAAATTAGCAACCATGTGAAGCAGGAAGTTATACAGTCAAGAAGAAGAACAAAACACTTGAAAAATGTGTGACAAAAAAAGCAAACTGGCTATTGTTACTCAGCTTTTAATCCCCAGAGAAAAAAGCTTATGCACTTACATTTCATCATCATATTCTTTTGGAGGTGATGCTGCAATGACTAAGTCAATCCAATCCTGAAAAAGAAAAGCACAGGCTAACATCTGCTGCTAAATACTGTTTTTAGAGGTGGCCAGTGGACCACCATGGAATGTCAGATAGAGAATCAGGGAATTAACCTATTCCTGGAAAACCACAGGGAGAAGCAGCAAGGTCTCTATTAAAAACTTCTCTAGGAAGACCATTTAAAGATTGAGCTGTTTGATTTGTATCTTGAAATTAAAGAAAAACCTACTGTTGCAACAAGTTTTTAAAAAAAATAGTTAAGAATCATCCTGTATCAGTCACCTGAGCCATGAGTACAGTGTGGAAACATTCAATGCAGCTGAAGGGCAATGCTGCTTGTACATCAAGAAATCAAAGATAAGCTATTACCAAAAAATCCCAATCAACTTGCAAGTAATTTTCAATATCAAAGAGTGACTCTACATATAAAGGCACTGCAAACACTCAGCCTGTAATGTGTTTAAACACCAATCTTGAGATGTGGCTAAATGCCTGAAATTTCCCAGTAAATCACACCCTTGGTTTTCAGAGATGCTGCACAGCAGCACCTTCTGCAGATTTTGGCTTACTTTGGGAGAGCCTGACATACCCACCACTTCTGATGTTTGTAACCTCAGTTGGTGCTGACATGGCAATGCCATGACAGAACAGCATCTCTCACACGAGCTCTGCAGGTAGAATGGAGCAGTGTTCCAGGTTACTTACCCCACCCATGCTCCAAGCTTTTGCTAGAGCTGCCTGTGCCTCTGCCAGCTTGCTGTCAATTAATATCTTGCCATTTACAGCCAGTATTTCATCCCCTTTCACTATGCCTCCTGGGGAAAAGACAAATGTGTTATACACACATGTGAGCAAAACAAAATTCTAGGAGTGTTTTCCGTGCCATATTTGTGCAGTGCTGACTATAAAGAAAAGTGAATGCGAAGATTTGCACTAAAAATTGTAGCAAGTTTACTACAGGCAAACACAAAAGGAATTTTTAAGCATGACAAAGCCAAACCAACCTCTCATTGATCATGACCAGTAAGAAACTAGTTCAATGTGATTTTCTACAGTTTGTGTGTTTGGGTCATCCAGCTGTACAGCTTACAAACTGTGACTGACTGTAGGATGTCACTACTATGCCCCTTCCCTGAAAGTGTTTAGGGCTAGGTTGGATGGGGCTTTTGAGCAACCTGGTCTAGGGTAAGGTGTCCTGGCCCATGGCAGGGCCTTGGAATTACCTGTAAGGTCTCTTCCAATCCAGAAAAGTCCATGATTCTATAAAAATGGCAAAATTAATTAAATTCCTGAAGGAATAAAATTGCATTTGTCAAGGGTTTGCATGACTGTCATTGCTTTGCAAGTGTATGTGTAGTGTTTCCTCCTTAGAAGTGATTCTGCCAATCTGGAATGAAACTCTGCTTAACAACCAGTTAGCTGGAACTGCATTTGAAGAGGGTGGGAAGAGGACAGCCTTAGTTGTGAGGGAACCTAAAAGGTGTAAAGGGCCAAAAAGAGCACTGAGGAGGTCAAATGACAGATGTTTTCACAGCAGGAGGGAATTGAACTTAGGAGCAGGCTGGGACAAGGGCGGCAAAGCACTGTAAGGGACTAATGCCCTCTCTGTTGACATGGTCATCACTAGAGCTCTCAAGAAAAGGATGGCAGATACCTGCCACCAGCTGCAAAGCCCAGATGTGTTGCTGAGCATGTTCTTGCACCTTCAAGAGCTAAGCTTCAGAGGCCCTGGCCTTCAGGTGGGTTTTGGGAGTACAGCCAGCTGCTTAACTAGACAAATTGCTATTCCAGGTAGCACAAAGAGCAAAACTAAGCAGTGTAGTGTAGCTGTGGTCAGGTACTGCTTTGCATGAGGAAGTACTACAAATGTCATTGCTTGGGAATTGTGCATTAATGGGGAACGTATTCCTTTATTAAAGAATACACCAGAGAATCAGGTGTTGGTTTTTATACATTTTACATAATTATTAAATTTAAGCAGCACACGGGGGCTGCCCTTAAACTTGAGACAGAACTCGGGTCCTTGGGCAATCTAAGTGAGCCTTTCAGGAGCAGGCTATGAAATCAGCCAAGCATTCTCAGTCAGGAAAAGGAGACACCTGGCTGCAGCATCCACACTGGCCATTGCTGCTCACCATGTCTGTCTGCAGCACCATCCTCGTAGATGGCAGACACAACAATCTTTCCAACTGGAGAATCAATTCCTCCCTCGACTGCAAGGTCCAGTGATCCTTCCTATGGAAAAAACCAGTTCTAGTTCAGAAAAGTCTGTTCATTTTTGCTATTAACAGGAGCTTAGTCTTTCCTTCTCCCCAGTAAAGGATGCTGTACCTCAAATGCTTACATGAGCCTTTTAAATATCAATCAACCAACACAGTATTTACCTTTTTTATTCGTAATAGCCGCACATCTTTTCCCATGATCTGGTCTGGGGTAAACTGTGAAAAGATATAATGATTAATCATTTCCACTTTGGAAACACAAAACAATTAAGCTGATCTATGTCATTTCTGGGGGAAAAGGGACCTTTCCCTCCTCTAAAATAGTGTAAGAGGCAGATCAGAACAACACATCACCTTTTCCTGTAAGAACACTCCTGTTCAACATCACTAGAAAAGACAAATAAGACCCAGAAAAGCAACAAGCAAGAATCTTACCTACTCCCAGCCCTCAAAATCAAGGATTTGGCTTATTTTTTTTCCAGAGTATTCCATATTAAACAGTGAGGCATGCTTAAATTATTTCCTTACCATTGAATATGGATCAAAATCTTCCACGTACTTCTGGAAGCCCTGAGAATAAAATGATATTTAATTGCAAAACCAGCAACTCACTCACATACTTAACACACAAATTCCATCTTATTTATTAGTGAGAGAATGTGTAATTCGGTAAGCTATGAAAGAAGACAGTAACTGGAGAAAAGCCCAGAGAGACAGCAAAGAGTCCATCCTGACAGTCAGAAGACATTTCAAAACCTCATGACAGATGAATAATTTGAGTTGGTCAGGTCATGGAGCATTTCTGAGGGAGAGTTCACCACCTGTCAGCTCCACAGCTCCTCTCTACACCTGACAGAACTGACAGAACACAAACACCACAGGCAGGTATGTTCTGCCACACTCTTTGGAGCAACATTTCTTGGGATTACCAACATGCTGGAAGGTAACAGGTAGAAAAGACAGGCTGCAACACTACTCCACCCTGTCTGGGCTTTAGGATTCTTTTTCAGCCCCTTCTCCCCTTCTTGATGTGGTGTTTCAGGGAGTTGGCTCCATACCACAAGCAAGTGCAGGACAACGGTTTGTTGGACAATTTTCAGGACAACGGTTTGTTGGACAATTTTCAGGACAACAATATGATTTCTGTTTTCATATGGTTCTGTGGAGGACTTGAAAGTTTTGTCAGGGAATGTCTGAAACGCAGATGATGATACTGCAGCTAAGCACAGCAAGATTTAAGCTTTGAGAGGACTCACAAAATGTAGTCCTTAACCCTTTGGCAGACCAAGACTGCAGGGAAAAGCAGGAGTTGCCTTTTCTGCAAGGATGGGAGCTCCTGCACCAGCAGTCAATGGTGTTTGAGTGGCAGTTTCTTGAGGAGGATTAGTAGCCACTGGGTGAGTCTGTGTGGCCAATGCTGGGGATTTCTGAAAGCTCTGCACCTACCCTGCATGCTAAAGTAAGGACTTGAGAACTGAACAAAATCTTTAGTGCACCCAGTTCCCCCCCTTAGCCTGGTGATAGGGGAACACAGAGCCACAGAACCCTTTGCAAACACAGCAGCAAGTCCTTAATATCACGATATATTCATTATATCATTGATTAATGATATAATGAATATATCATTGATCATGCACTGAGCCACAGCTCACACAGACCAGTGGCTCAGTGCATGATCAATGATATATTCATGACTGCCCTCTTTTCCACTGGATCCATGTGACAACAAAGACTATTCCACTGTCAGACTCAGCTGAGCCTTTTTCCACTTGCAAACCAAGCACACAGCTTGAGATTGCTGTGGTATATTTAAGGGCTGGCTGTTACATGGCAAAGTTGCAGCAGAAAATGCTAATACCTCCTCTGCTGTACTCTTTATCACCTCTTCCAGTTGCCTAATGCTGATGTGACTTTGAACCCTCTGGGTTCTGATCTCACCCATAACAGCACTGCCTTACATTAATTTTGTTACACTTCAATGCATTTGTTAACCAGCTAAATGGGAATTTCATCACAGACATCAGCAAGGGTAGAATTTCATCCTGGGGAAAATCTTCAACCAATCATTCGTTTATTTACAAAGTGTATTAATATTATGAACCATTTAAATAAAACTGTAAAGGAAATTTTTACAATGAAAGCTATCTAAAAAATTAATGCTTTGAATAACTGAATTACTACTGTCTTTTGGAATCATGGCTAAAGTGGGTATCTATGGGTTTGGAGCAAGGAATTTAGAGAAAAGAACTGCAATCTCAGCCAAGCCATTAAGTCATTATGTAATCTAAAGGAAGTCAATGAACTGTTTGTCCCAGGTTGTCCTCATGAAAAACAGATGTTGCCCTTGAAGGAAGTTTCCCTGGGAAAATAATCTTTAAACAGGAAAAAACCCAAAAAACACCACAAAAACAAACACAAAAAATAAAATAATAAAAAAATCACCAAAAACCAATCTGCAAGCAAAAGTCATAGAAACACAGAATAAGCTGAGCTGGAAGGAGCCCACAAGGATCACCAAGCCAGCTCCTGGCCCTGCACAGGGTGACACCATGCACCTGAGGGCACTGCCCAAACACTCCTGGAGCTCTGTCAGGCCTCTGGGAGCCTCTTCCAGTGCCCAGCCACCCTGGGGGTGAAAAACCATTTCCTAATATTCAATCTGAACTGCTGTCCCCTTGGGTTCATATCACTATGTGCCAGAGATACGATCTGCACCCAATAATGTACAAATATTGCTAAGGCAGGAAGAATGCAGGCACTGAGCTGTCATAAAGCTGCCCTGGAATGGACACCACAAATGCAGAGCTCAGAGAGTGCACCCCACAGCCAAGCCAGGACTCACAGTCAAGAGCAACTGAGTGGAAGGCACAGCCCTAAGCCCACCCTCCCACCACCCAGGACCTCTCAAATCCCTTCTTCACTTACAAAAACATGCCAAGGACTGAGCATAAGCTGAAAATGGAACACTAAAATATTTTATTGCATTGAAACAGCTCTCTGTCTGGATTTCCAGGTGAAAGCTGAAGCTACTATTTAAAGAAAAAACAACCTCCAAAACACAAGCACTTATACTAATGATACTGCTTCCCTGGTTTCTAACAACAACAGTCAAGAGCAACTGAGACCTGAAATAACAGCAACAAACACAAACAAACAAACAAACATACAAACCCAAGCAACAACAAAAACAACAACAAACAATTGAAGGAGAAACTCACGACCAGAAATAACACTTTTCAAAAAACCACTTCTTTTGAGAACACAATTGTTATCTATCCAGAGCATACTGGCATTTGCTGGCAAATAAATAATCTCAAAGACGGATCTTTTTCACTCAATTTTCCCTTCTAGATATAGATTGAAACGGATTAAAAGAAGAAAAAATTATTATTAATCTTTTAAATCAAAGTTTTACCGCTCAAAAGCTCACATTGTGAGCTCACTACTGCATGCCAACTTTTCATACAACGTCAATGCATCTAACTTAGCTTGTACTAACAAAGGGCTTTTGTACAGAAACTGGCACATTTTACAGCAGAGGGGAAATTTAGCATAAAATTCACTTGTTCAAGGAACCATCTATTGAACCACCAGCCAACCAAAGACAAAGAGATGAAAACTTTATCATTATGACAGAGGAAATCAACAAAATAAAAATGCAGTGGGAAAACCCTACACAATACAGGAAGCTGAATGAGCAAAGGCTTTCCACCAGCACCAGTAACTACATCATGATGTTAACTCTATTTGTTAAACTGATAAAGTATTTTATTACTGAAAGCATTGCAGCTGGACACTAAAAGAGACAAGGAAATCTCAGGAATACCAGTATCAGATCAGTTACTGGTGTTCAATTATCTTAGAGGTTGCACTTAATCATATAATAATTACAGATGGTTCAACCTGAAGGATTTATTCTCATTCTTCTTCTGCCTAGAGCAGCAGGAGCCACAGGCACACACTTAAAGCTTACAAAGACTAGCAGCTCTCATGCACTAGGGCTGTCTTGCATCTTCTGTTTCAGAAACTGAGCAACAGAATTGGAAAAGAAAGTTTTAAATCTATGATCAGTCAAACAAGAAGACCACACAAAACACGGAAAATGTTTTTTTACTTGTTTTTTGTTAGATCTAAATGATGAATTGTAAACCACCATCCTTTTAAACATCTCTTGTGGCTGCAAAAGAAAGAAAATTGCCAAACCAGGTATTAACTTTTTGCTGTAAATAAGTATCACCTATTCATAAATTATCTTACTGCTTATTTTGCTCTCCTAGGGACTGAATCACACTTGCACTTGTTAGTGCTTGCTCCCTGTATCATTTCAAAATGAGAGAACACACACTGGGAAACAGTACTGAGTGCAAAGTGGAAAGAATTCTAGAGAAACTACACAAATAATGCACATTTCCATACCACAAGATTTCTTAAAAATATTTTCCATGACTGCTTTTACAATTAATGTCTAAAAAACAGTGTTTGGGTGTCTCATTCATGATATATGAGAAAAAATAATTGAAGAAAACCCCAACCCCAAACATGGACAAAATGGTAAACAGTAATTTCCAAAATATTGAGAAGTCATTATAAATATATGTAATTGCAATCTTATGCATTTAAGCTTTGCTTTCCTACCAAGGATTTCCTATACTGAAGAGGTGAATTCTATTAGTAAATGGATTTTATTTTATTGCATTTGACTTCAAGGTCTTAAATTCCATTTTCATTCTGTTTTTCTGTCACTTCCACTATTCTGAGAGGTATGCTGTAGTTTGGAATCACTTAAAATACAGAATATCTTATCAGTCTACAATAATTTTCAAAAATGAAATGGGCTAAACCCCATATTATTATACAAAACACTACTGACACTTCCCCAGCCTCCACTCAAAACCTTGCAGCAAAGCAGGTAACGTATTTGAGTCTTCTGAAACAAGAAATATTTTCTACAGACCAAACTCTGGCATCTACCTCTTCAAACTCAATTTGTTTTAAAACAAATTACTATGTATGTTTCACTAATGTTTCTTTCAGTGTCCTATAGTCACCATTACTTGGAAAAACAGATTCCAGAGTTAATGAAATGTGGTTTAATTAATACAAATTGTGAGTTTTTCTCTTGGACGACTTATGGGCGAGTTTGGAAGGATTTTCCACAAATCTCCTTAGAACTTCTCTTACAAAAAACAAACTATCATAAAAATGATACACAGATTGTTTTGGTATGGGTATAACCAATATTAACTGGAATTTCCAATCCTCCCCCATCTTGCCACATGGTATCTAAGCACCTGTCTTCACTTCTATCCTGCAGAATCAGGCTTCAAATCTTGCAAATTAGAGGAAAGCTTAAATATTCTTTTTTTTCCCTTCAGAAATTCCTCATCCAGCCACAAAGGAATAAGGGAGGAAAAATCTCTTGTAGCAGCTAGTGCAGCAGAGCCCTGTAACTCACACAACAGGATGTTTGTGATAGGTGGGAGAACACAGGCTGACATTCCCGGGGGTTTGCATCTATGGAAGTCTCACTGCTAAATCCTAACAGTCCTGTCCTGTTCTCTGAGCCAAAATCGAACTGGCTTTGCCATGGGTGTATTGGAGTTCACTCTAGTACAGCCCACACTGATTTTGACTCAGAGCAGCCCTCAGGGTTCAAGGCCACACTTAATGTTTAAACATCTCCCATCATTTCCCTCTTTGTAAGTGAAAACAATTTCGTTTTCATCAATGGTTAAAAGACTGCTAATTCTGACCTGAATTTAGTTCATAAGATTACTTAAGTCACAACAGAGGCTATTTGGCCATCTACCTTCCAGGTAACAGGAGAATTTTACCCATTGTTGCATGCCTATTTTATTCTTAAGTGCATGCTTTTTCATCTTCTTTACTAGGCAGTTGCTTGAATATAGGCTAACTGGATCAGCTGCTTGAATCAAATAAATCCACCAACCTCAGTTTCTTCAGCTTCATCCTCAGGACAGTTAAATTCAGGTGAAAACAAGGTAGAAAAAGTGGTGTGCATTACGTGAAAATAAGATATAAAACCTATAAAGATACATAAAGCTATAAAAAGGATATAAAAGGAATTCCATAAGGTGTGTGAAACACAGGAAGATGAGGAAGCAGACAGCAAGTGGTTGTGTTGTGTTGTGTTGGGTGATACTCTGCTCCAGTAAGGAGTGGCACTGGTCCTGTGTCTGACAATGGAACTGAACACACACACAATCACACACACAGACAATCACACACACACAGACAATCACACACACACAGACAATCACACACACACACACAATCACACACACACACACAATCACACACACACACACAATCACACACACACAGACAATCACACACACACACACAATCACACACACACACAATCACACACACACACACAGCAAGGAACCAAACCCCTCCCCTCCTGCATCAACCTGACTGTAATGCCTGTACACTTCTGGAGACAGGCAGGCACTGTCTTGTTTGTTTGATCATAAACTTTTCTTTTTTCGACTACTAGGAGTAATCTCCCTCTTCAGTACCCATGCAAGTTTTATTCACATACCACTGGTGACTTCACTGCAGGGAGGATCAATAAATGCCCTTTATTGCAGTAACTCATCAGTGGAAGAAAGAGGTGTGAGGTCTGCCAAACCAATTTATAGATTGATCTTTCTCTCAAAGTCCTACCAGAATATTGCTCCCTCCGAAATTTTGATCTTCCAGCTAATATAAGGCAGTTTGGGAGGGAAGATGATTGAATCTTAAGAGATTTTAGCAGACTTGTGATTTGGAAAATGTGCATGCATGCATAACAAATCATAAGACATCTCCCATGGAGGCAGATCTTGTTGCCAGTTTCTTAAACTAACTGTATGTAGTCAGTTAAAAAAAAAAAAAGTGCCTTTTAAAATTTATACCAAGACTGTTTGATCACACATAATAGTATTATCCACTTTGCAAGCTAGTTCATATATACACACTTTTTCAAGAGCTAAATTATATTAACTGCAGATTATGACTTTGTTCATTCCTAAGGGATTTCACATTGCTTAGAGATGTTAAATTACTGAACACAATCAAAATGAGAGCTCCAACTGAAGCAAACATCTCCACTGGAGGGATCTGAATTTATTTTTAGCTCGTGTGCCTGCCTTCTCTTACACAACTTATTAAAACTGCTTCCAATTACCATTAATTTATAATATGGAAGCTTCAGGATGACTCTGGCTGTGGGCAAAGTGGTTACTAAGCATCACTTTAATTTGTTCAAAGTGCAGCTGGGGAAAATAAAGGAACAAGAGTATCTAAATTATTAAAACGAAAAATCATAAAGAAAACCATCATGTTTTAATGAAACACAGCCAGGAATATTGTGCACATAATTTATTGCCAGAAATAGCTTTTAATTAAATAAAAGCAAGACAGATTTGATGGTTTTCCTGCCACTTACTCTTTTATAAATGCATATATACACGTGTCCACACATGTGCATGCAACAAACACAGAACTCCCACACTAACAGCTTATGTCATGATGACCCTCAACAATAAATAATACTCATTAGTCCACCAGCTATTTTAGGTGAATTTCAAGGATTGTCAGCTGGGAGTTACCATCTGTCTGAGCAATATTTCTCATTTTTTGCTCAGTAAGCCTTGGTTCACCTTCCCTCATAAACTCCAATTCCCAAGGATGCTACATGGTTGGTCCTAAAAGGTTCAGCCTCCGACTTTTCACTTGCATTTGAAACAGAAATGGAAAAGAAATGAGAAAAAGAATATGGCCAGTATATTGGAGTCTGATATAACAACAATTTTTTTTCCCTGGAAAACTCTATGTGTGTGTATATACATATATATATATATAAAAAAAATTTAAATGTATGTATAAGTATATGTATATATGTGATAAATTATATAGGGTGTATATCTTCAAGTATGTTCATGACCATCTACAAAGGAAAAAACCAGTTGACTTAATTTTCATTATTTCATTCCTGATGAATTCAGAATTCATAAAATAAAACCCAGCATGTGAATAAATGAGAAATAAGATGTACAAATTCTAGGGCTTTACGCTGCTCTGGAATTATGCACCCCTGTACAAAAGTTGTCACTAAAAGTGGCTTTTCCACCATGGAAAATAATGGGAAAAATACTGTTTTGTACTTACCATTAGTGACTGCTTGAAAATATACAGACATTTTAGTTAGCAGGAAATGGGACAAAGATTTATTCTTCGAGGACATCTCAAAGAACAATGTCAAAACTAAATCCCCACAGTACTGCAGCACTAAGAAAAAGGATATTAAAAGGCTTACCAGTGCCTCTGATCTGATTGTTGGCCTGACCACAAAGTTTGGGTCAGGATGCAGCATAACTGGTTTAGAGACTATTGGTACCCCTGGGTGACGCTGGGTGGGTGGGCTTGGAGCAAGCTGCTATGGAGTTAAATGAAGAAAATTACAGTTCACAATCTAATTTGTGCAAATCCATCATTTCACCAAGACTCCTCCATTCAAATGGTTTGTCACAAAGAATTGAATGACACTAATAGAAAAAATTAGTGTCATTTGATACAAAAAAGAACTGACAGAATTATTTTAACTAAGGCTTACAAAGTCAACAAACCAAAACACAATTTCTCTTATATCCAAGTAGTAGCTTTTTACTTAAATTGTGACTTCACCAGCAAGATTATGGAAAAATCTCAGCCCTGCTTTTGGCATTTTTCCCATGAAAGCAACAAACTGAATGAGAAGTGAGAGGAAAAAGAACCCAAAACTGCCAAAGTTGAGTGTAAAAACACAGTGAACCCAAAATAAGATTTTAACTAATCCATGGCTAAATAGATCTTTTAAGATGAAATTCAGCAGGGCTGCAGCAAACAGCTTTCCACAAAGAATTTCCAGGTAAATTATCTTGATTTCACAGTGATGGTTTGGTAGCTTAATTCCCTGCCCTTGACTCCACAAAGCAGAGAAATGCAGAGAAATCTGAGCCCTGGTATCACTCAGCATGTCCTGGTCCAATCCTCCACTTCCCACTCAGCCAAAACTGCCACTGACACCAAGCACAGCTTTATTCAAGAAAAGAGTCCAAAGCTGAGCCCTGTGGGTTCAGTTTCTGATTTAACCCCAGCAGCTCTTGGGATACTTTTCTCAGTGTTTCTCACAGGAAATGTGATGTATTCCAGAGATCTTTCTTATGGTACAAGCTGTAACCTCTGAAGTTATTTATCTGCATCCAGCAGATAGGATAAGCCACATTTTGGATTTTTTTGTTTTTTTCTGCATATGTGTGAGGGTTTTTTTCCCCTGTGGGCTTTCCCCCCATTTTTTCCTTTCTTAAATAATTTTTTAAAAAGTTTGAATCAGATATTTGAAAGTCCCTGTGGATATCACTCAAGTAATGCTGTTCCACACAGCAAAATACATTGCATCATTAAGCATTCTGAACTTAGAAGAATCAAAATCAACAGATTCACAGACACCAACTTGTTAAGCTGCACTGGAACTGGATGATTTCTCCTGGACTTGCACAATTTAGATTTTTCTAGAGTGCAGAACAGACATCTGATCATTCTGACTCAAAATCAGTGCAAAGAGATACCAAACAAATGGTGGCTCTGGATGAAACTTGGTTCTCAGCACCCATTATATTTAAAAGACAATTTGAACCCAGCAGTTTTGGCCTCAGTGGAAGAGCAAAGCACGTGCACTGTGACACACAGACATTCACAACATGCCAACATGCACTTCAGCACTTTGCTAAACTGCTGCAATCCAAAAATCCTTGGGCCATCAGCAGTCACCTGCACCCCTCGTGCTCCCAGTATGCACACAGACCATTCTGTGTGCTGAATTCCAGACAAATCCACCCTGCAGAGTGACAAACCCCTGGCAGTTCCTCGCCACCAGCAGTGCATGGGAAGTTCATGGCACGACAGGCATGACAAACAGCATGTGACATACCAGGGGCTTGCTTGACACAGGAGATGCTTTGCCAACGTGGGAGGTGTCTCTCACAACCTAAACAGCAACACATTTAGTACTGGCTTCACAGAAAGTGTAAAGCTAATAATATTTTTTTTTCAGAAACAGACAATTTATACCAGATATTTTAATAGCTAGTTCTCAAGAACATCTCTGACAGGATTTTTTATTCCTTTTGCCAGGTTTTGTTCGAGCTGAACTGGAAATTAAAGGATCTGGGTTAAAACCAAAAACAGAGCAATGTAGGGAAGATTTACCAGCTTGAGTAATGTTAGAAAAATGAACTTATGGGACAACTCCAGTTGTCTTATTTTTTGGCTTTATCAGGCATAAACACGAGATCTTTAATCCACAGTCACACAAATGCATTGCTTTTGCTTATCTGTGGGTTTTAAAACTGACTTTGTAACAGGTAGGAAAAATAAATTGTCAAGCTTTGGATTTTTCTTCTATTTCTGAAACGACATCAGAAATACTGAATTATTTATTTATAAACAAAGCAGCTTTGCCTCAATTAATTTTACTAAGAGCCTAGTTATTTTCTCATATACACTAATTATATTCAGTGAAAACCGACATTAATTTTAAAGGCTAGGTTATTTGTTGTTACCTAACATATTTTTCTTAATTATTAATTTATTTTCTCTAACACAGCTAGCAGTGACAAACTGGCCAGAAACAGATATTGGAATGTATTGATTTGGGGTCAGATCAGTATGGCAGTTCCTCTATTACTCCTTCTATCTGAATATTCTCTGTTCTCTTTACAGGAGTGTATTTCTCCTCTCAACAGAAGGATTTTGTACACTTGTGTTGTTTCACATCATTTTTACTTTGCACATAACTTGGGAAACCTGCTATCCATAAGAACATCTGATATTTCCATTTCAGTAGATCTAGCACATTCTTGGCACTCCAAATGTATGAACCACGTAGATCAAGCACTATCAGAGGAGCACATAAATTGACAAGAGATTCATGGGTCACATCAGGGCAATTATTCACAGTTTCCACCCAGAAGGGATCCATGTGCACATCCTTCCCCACCCAAGGAAAATCATGCAAAGACTGTTTAGTAAACATGCAAAACCCCCCAAACCCAATAGTGCAGTCAGTCAACACATGCAGAAATCTGTGCAGGAAAGAAGGGATCAGATGGGATCCTCTTCTGCTGCTCGAAACAAGGAAGCATCTTTTGCCAAAAGAACAATACATGATTCTCACTGCAGTGCCTAGCAAAGGGAATTAGGATGAACTAGCTGCCATTTTCCCCCTAAAGTGAGATTTGGCACAAGATTTCTTTTATTTGATCCTCTTTTGGTCCCAGATTGTAATAAAGGAGAAAGTCAATGTTGTCTCAAAGGGCAAAAAGTCAAACCAGGTTACCAGCTCTTGCTTTTTCATTTTACCCAGTTTTGACCTTTTAAAAGTTGGACCTTATGACTCTGGGCCAATTTCTTTGTCCACTCTTCTCACCTAACAAAGCAATTTGATACACATTTAAAGCACTTCCATAGGTCATTTTAACTACAGGGATACTGCTCTCAAATTTAACAATGAATTAAATCTGCTGCCTGTGGCTGCTTTTTTTTTTTTTACGTCTTTAATCACTCAAATCCAAATTATCTTTTTTAACTGATACATTCTGCCTAGGACATCTGCAGGTAATAGGGCTACAAGGTATGTAAGCAGGAGAGCAAACCCCTCCTGACTTAGATTTAAAAAATACTGAAATGAAACTACCTCTGGACTGCAACCATTGCTGAAAAAATGAAGCAAGCCCCTCATTCTCTCTTTTAACAGCAAGGCAGAGAAGGGTAGAGCCAGGGCACACAGAGGGGGATGGATCAGGGCAGGGGGATGGGAAAGGTGCAGGCATCCAAACACATCCCGAGGTCACCTGGGGAGCTGGAGTCACCAACAGGGCTGGACCTCGTGGGGCACTTGGGGCAGGAGCTGGGTGAGCTGGTGCTGCTGGGCTGACAGCAGGAGGAGGAGGAGGAGGAGGAGGAGGTTTGGGTTTGTCACCTTCATCCAGGTTTATGTCATCCAGGTCTGTGGTGTGCAGCTGCAGGCCCCCGGCGAAGCGCCGCAGAGAGGTGGCACAGGGACAGGGACAGGGACAGGGACGTGCAGCCACCAGCTGTGTGTGACACAACAGAAACCTGCTCAACACTGCTGCCTGCAGCAGCTCCGGGCACAGCCAGCCCTAGAACCAACACAGCTCAGCCTCACTGCTCCTGCACACAATAGATACACACAGACACTTCCTCTGAAAGCCTCTCCAAAAGCACTCCTTGGGATTCCAGCCTAAAAAAGAAGAAAAACTTCTTGTTTTTCTTCTTGAGTGGTGTGGCAGCAGCTGTTGGGGTAAGGGGGTCGACAAAAGAAACCCCACAAAACCCTAACATTGTGAGGTGTCCAGAAGGCAAAACCACAGGACAACCAAGATGTGAGGTCTGGAGCCTCCGGGTGCTCTGGGGCACTTCTCTTGTTCTAACTGAAAAATGTCAGCAATATTCTGAACTCTAACTCTGTTATGGTTGAAGCTAGGTTCTTGGAGCCTCTAAGGAAACACGAGTATGTTTGTTAACCTTCACTAGAACGTGTACTACTTCTCAGGCATCTAAGACTTTTTACTTACTAAAAGCATTTAAAACTTATTCTACTTACTTACTTACCCACTCACTCCATTTATTCACTTACTCATTCTATCCAAAGGCTTTAACTCAATCCCTGCACTCTGATCTCTCTTTGAAGGATTAGAGACACCCCTGGCTTACTGACTCCAATACCAAGATAACACAACATTGCCTCTCTGGCTCTTACGAGGAGAAAGCAAAAATTACTCCTTGCAAAGGTGATTATTTGAAGGAAAATAATCAAAGATAGGTCCTGAGATTCTATGTCATTGAAAAAGGGAAAGGGGTTAAAGTTGTGTAAACACAACCACGCATTAGTACAAGAAGAGAAACTAAGCTTAAGCAGCTGTCAAAACAAAAAGTGTAGTGCGCTACGAAATTCAGAACCTCAGGGGGCTTGAGGTCTTATAATTTATGTTAATCCACAAGGGGCTTGAGATTTTATAATTTATATTAATCCACAAGGGGCTTGAGATCTTATAACTTCTGTTAATACACACCAGATCTATTGGGGTACTAAACAACTTCAGAATTTGAACACAATAAGCAGCTCATCCAAAAAAATAAGGATGTGTGTAAGGAAGGAGTCTACATATGCTGTTGGAGTTGCTAACATTTCTTTTATCAGTGATCAAACTGTACTATTTGAGAAAATTCAGTCATTTTGCTGTTTTGTAGACTCAGCTGAGGAAATCTTACACAGATAAGCTGTCTGACAGACACATTAATCTTCCTGTAATATGGCAACACTTTCCTCAAGTGGGTAACACTTTTTACATTCTTCTTACCTAACATGCTCACTGCTTTTTGCTGAAAAATAACTATTTCATTGGCAGAGGTTGAGATCTTGAATGCTCTTGCTCACAGGAAACAGTTCAACCCTGCAGTACCTGACTATTTTTCAGCTGCATTTAGCCCTAAGGAACACTGAGGTTTTGTGTTTTACATGTTTTAACTGCTTGGGTAGGTTTGTAGAAAAATCCTGGTAGAGCAATTACATATAACATAATGGAATAATTGATGGAGCAAACACAACACAGAGTGCTTGTCTTAAATCCAGGTAGAGCTCTGAAAATACAGCAGTGTTTGTAATCTGTAATATTGCTTCTTACTTTACAAAATAAGGGGGACAAAGTTCTAGCAGAACACAAGCTGCCAAGTGATAGTGAGATAAAAACTCTGCATAATCATTCCACTAAAGATCTGTACCGAAAAACCACATGGATCTGAGCCTAGGGCCATGAGGAACAAAAGATCAGCTGCTTTTTCCAGAGCTGCTCCACTCTGACCTGAGGGAAAACCATGCAAGTGTTCCCCAAGGTCCCCTTTGTGGCTGCAGCTTCTCGGGGATCCCACGGGAGCTCAGGACATTGCAGTGCTCCTCTTGGAAGTGGCTTTCCTTGGAAAAGAGCCAGAGCAACAGCATGGTGGGAAAGGCTCACTCCACATCTAGAACCATCAGGCCCTGAGGAAATCATTATCTGCAGCTCCCCTGGATAAAGCAAGTACTCAAAGCCCGAGCCAAACCCTGCTCCTTGTGAGTTCTGTCATTTTCTGTAATTTTTCTTATCCTGTTCCTTTATTTCATGCAATACAAGGAAGCTTCCAAGAGCTCATCATCAATGATGTTCTTATATTCACATGATACTAATAAATACAGCTGGATCTAGCTTTTGTTACTGGTACCATGTGCCACCTAGCCCAAATACTTCATGAGACAACAAAACTGTTAATTTAGTGGTGATAATATAGTTAGAAAGGACAAAATACAAGCAGTTCATTAAAATAATGTTTAAATCTTCATAAAATATAGTAAAAACTAATTATATAAATTGTCATCAATTACTGATTTTTTTCCCCCTCTCGCAGAATGAAGATTGAGGGGGAAAGAAAAAGAAAAATTTTTTCGCTGGTAAAACCCAGACAACTTCAAGTTATTTAGAGATCATGCATTATGTGGAAAAACTGGAAATTTACCTCAGGAGACTCATTCTCCACAGAGGAAATCTGTTCTAACCGTGTTTGACAAAGTCTTTCCACCCAGTGCTGCACCTTTTCTGATTCTTCCAGGTCTTCTCGCTCTGTCTCAGACACCTCGAGCATAGCATTGGTGCATTAGAAAAGGTTCTAGGTATGGTCATAAAACAAACACATTCCAAAAGCATGAAATGCCACCTAGAATCGTTTAAAATATAATAACACTACTACTTTTAAGAAGGATTTCCTATTTTGCTGTTTTTCATCAAATTCATCACTACACGTGAGCACGACTGCAAAGCTGTCCTTGTTTGGGCAAAAGCTGACTAGAAATAAGCAAACGTGGCAACAGAATTTTGCAGTAAAACAGCTTTTAAAATTTCATTATCTTTGACTTAATTAAACAAGTGTCCTGCTAAAATAATTCCACTAAAAATCCTTCTAATTTTCTTTCAATGTGGCTTTGCAATTGATGGATCACAACATACCTCTTGCACAAGGCGATTTATTTTCAGCTGCTTTTCTCTCTCCAGCATTCCTTCTTTCTCTTTGGCAAGTTTTTGCTCAAACTCCATTTCCTTTTTATTCTTCTTTTGTTCACAAAAACTATCACTTTTTGACTTCTTTCGTTCTTTCCCCTTCTGGGAAGGTTTTTTAACAAAAATGTTTACATCAGCTAAAAGCACCACAAACTTCAATCTTGCACATGAGTGTCTGCCTTGAAAAATTAATTGCAGTCTATGCAAGTATGGGGATGGTTTTCTAAAAGAAAATCCAAAGTCCATTTATCCAGCAATGTACAGGAAATTTAAACTTTTTGGAGGGCTTGTGCCCTCGAATATAAGCTGGATGAGATCAGAGAATTCAACTTTTTTGTTCCTCTGCAAAGTTACAACTTTAGGGGACACAGGCCTGCTACAAAACTTTAAATATTCAAACAGTTTTGGTTGGGTCTTGATTTGCCATCTCTCAGTTTTGGCATTTATATACATATATATATATTTTTATATATATATGAGTGATTGCTTTCAGGTGACAGATGCTCATGTACAGGTAGGTGTGAATAGTCCATGCACACAACAGCTCCATGCATGTGCCCTAAAATCAGCACTGCATCCCCTGACAAAACTGAAATAAGGAGTTCTAAGGGAAAGGTTTAGATCAGCGCAGAAGCTGAGCTGCTCCCAAGAAGGAGCACTGCATCACAAAGACCATGCAGCTCCTACAAGCACTGCACAAAATCTACTCAGAGGAGTTAACTAATACAGCACAAAGTGACTCTAAAATTATAGATGTTGGCTACAAACAAAGGGAAAAGCTACAGAGTCTTTTGGAAGCCTCTGTTCCTGTTGTCCCCAAAACACATGCTGCTCCTTATTTCCACTTCAGTGATGCCCCATTTCTGCTACCCTCTCACATTTGTACTCAGTACATCTTGGAAATGCCATGCCCTCCTTTTAGTTATGAAAAGTTAAACAGAGGAGCAGGTGGCCACTTATTGGCAATTACTGCCACTGCCAGAAAGGCTGTGCTTCAGCTTGGATTTTGTTCTTCTCAGCAGCAGCAGCTATTGACTTTTCATGCCTTGAATTCCCAAACCCACCATGAACTGCTTCACGTTAAATAGCATTATTTGTCTTCCTTTCACCTTCTGCACGTTAATATTGATATCAAAGCCTTGCAAAACTGACATTTTCCCTGGCAGCTACAAAAGGCAATTCCCCAGCCAAGCAGTTAAGTGGAACTTTGCACTGCTGAGTTCAGTGGGATGTGGTCTGTTGCTTCATGGTTACATGGTGGTGGCATTACAGGGAGGGGAGCAGGGGGAAAAGGAACCCCAAAAACATTGGAGATAAAGCTTAACTAAAAAAATGGAGCTGTTCACACTGTTTTAACATAAACCTAATTCTGTAGTGTATTTTATTCAGGGACAATTACTTTTTACCTTAACAACAAGAGCCAATATCATCCTCTAAAAATCTCAAAGATACATTTGCTAGATGTAACATCAGGCAGGCCTTGCTAGGTATCCACATCTGAAGAGTTACTGAATTCAAAGGCACACTGAGCAGCACACAAGCCAAAGTCTACATCATGAACATATGTCTGATTCTCTTAGCTGCATTCACAGCACTGAGATACAACAGAATGATTCATCCTTTCCTACAATTTTCCCCATGGATTCAGTTTACTTCCTATTATAGACATTTTTAGTACAGAGTGAAATTTTGTTTTTAAAACAAGTTAAAAAATCATCAACAATAGGGAGCATGATGAAAATTCATCACTGTCAAAAGCAAACTATTAAAAATAAATCTTTTCAAGGTTCTAATGCACACTATGTGGTAAAGTTCAACAGGAATTGTGTAAAATCATTAGCATATGAAGAGATATTTGGGCATTCTCTAAACTATAGCTGTCAGCAGCAACACAAAATACTACCCTCTTTGTGTGAAGTTTCCATAACATTTATAATTTTCAGATAAAAATCCTAACTGCCCTGGCTTTCACACAGGTTACAGATCCATGATGATTTACAGTCACTAGCAGAACAAAAAGGTATTGGAATGCATCATCTTCTCCTAATCTCTTCCAAGGTGAACAGGTATATCCTGTCAAAGTAACACAGTGACACAAGTAAACAGTGACACAAATATTTTGTCTGTCAGAAATAATCCTGACCTCCTCTGAAACCTTGAGTTCTTGCCAGATACAGGCACAAAAATCTTCGTGGCACTTTTACCACGTTAATAACCAAAAAATCCACCACCAGAGCACACAACACAACAGCAAGCCCCCTATAACGTGGCTAATACACACTGCAAGAAATAAAGAGAAGGAAGCAACAGCAAGCATAAAATATTATTTGAAACTCTCATAAAGTGAATTTGCAATACTTCAGCAGCATCTCTACAGACACAAAAATATTCTATCAGCTTAAAGACTGTTAATTTTTTTTCCTGTATGTGCACGCCTAAAAGCCTTTTGCCTTCAGCAGTTCTGCAGGGAGATTTGCAAAGGTATAACTGTGTAATTTTTGTCTCTGTACTGTTTTTATATAGACATGATTCTGAGGATTTCTGGAGAACATGAAGACGTGCACTGCCCACCTGTAATGAACATTTCTGTGAAGTATTGCTCTACAATACTGTTATTATTATATTATATTGTTCTACAATTCCCCCTGCCCATGGCAGAACTCAGAGCCTGAAGGACTCAAAAGGACAAAGTCCTGGGCACATGCATCCCAAAGGCATCTTAATTGGTGCACACCTTAAAAGAAGGAGCATTTGACTATAAAGAATGTTTGCTAAAAACAGAGAAGAAGAAAAAAGGGGAATTCCAATTCAAACACACACACACAGCAAACAAATTCACATTTCAAACTTTGTACCTTACGGATTGTGGGGAATTTTCCATCATACCGATAAAACCATCCAAAAGCTACAAAAGGTAAAGGAAAAGTTGTTTTTTGAAGAAAAACCAGGGACAGGCTTGTACTCAAACCAATCTGTGCTGAGATGTGTAACTGATTCAAATTTATTTGAAGGCACAACACCAGAGATTTGATATTACATGATAAGTTCTTAGCTAAATTCCTGATAAATGGTTCTAGTACATTTGGTGGTAAGTTTCTCTTATTTTAATGATACACATTTTATGTCAAACAAAGAAAACACAACAAGTAATCTTCATAGAGAAGCACACAGGCATGTGCACTGCTAAGATTTCTATGGTCATACTCCTACTTTACAGTAGTTTTAGCAAGCCTTATGAAAATTAAACAGGTATTAAAACTCATTCATGCTTGTGGAAGAACATGGCTTTTGAGGAGACATGAAAAGCTCCATTTCCCAGGACACAATGTTTCAAGCCAAGTGCATAAATACTATAAAATATATTGCTAAGTAAAAACATACAAACAATATATTACTATAACTTCATATAAGAAACACTGCTAATCCAGAGCACTCAACATAGTCCATGTTTCTGTAGGGTTGTTTGATTTCATGTCAGTATCTTTAGGTGCAATGACAGCAGCAGTGTCAAAATCTTTCATCATTTACTAAAGGACCACACATATTGCCCTAGGAAAACCAAATGGTCAGTTCAATGTCAGGACTGACTGTCAGGAGGAGCTGAGACAGGAAGAATCTGAACCAGGATAGGAAGTCAGGGCTGAGTGGCAAACCTGTTTGTCCTGCTTCATGTTCACTTCATCCATGTCATCTGTTTCAAGTTGGTCATGTGCAACTCCCTTTAAATCTTCTAGAGAAACAAAGGAGGAAAGGGGTGAGGGGACAGAAGTGACAGCAACTGGAGGTTCCCATGGAATGAAAAAGAGATCAGTAACGTGTGACTAGAAGTTTCCATGAAACAAAAAAAGACGTAGTTAGTGATGGGATGTTTTTCTACAGAGCTGTTAAAAAAAAAAAGGCCCTACATAAATCAGCCTCCAACCTCCTCCAGTCCTGAGGAGCTGTCAGAATCTGCATATGGACAATTAGTCTGCTGGGTGGTGAAGGGAAGCCTGCAGAGTTTGGTGGCTTTTCCTGTAATGGAACCATCAGCAGTCTTCCCCAAAGTCACACACAAAATAATATGATAAAATAACATCAGGTTAGGAACTGTCCCAGGTCTCCTATGAATTATGGAACAAGCACTTTCCACATTTTTCTTTGTACAATACAATTTTAGTACGTTCTCCACATACAATTTGCAGCTTCCAGTTAAGTTTCCTAACTGCCAGCTAAGCTCCAGCTGTCTGAATTCCCTTTGCACAAGCAAGTCAGAGAGGCAGCAGCATCCTGGGCTCAGCCAGGGCAGCAGGGCAAGGGAGGGGATTCTGTCCTCCTGCTTCCTGCAGTGCTGCATCCAGCCCTGGGCTCCCAGGACAGCAGGGTGAGCAGCTGCTGGAATGGGCCCAGCAGGGGCCATGGAGATGGGTCAGAGGAGAGGAGCTGTGAGGAAAGGCTGGGGGAGTTAGGGCTGCTCAGCCTGCACAAGAGAAGGCTGCTGGGAGACCTTAGGTCAGCCCTTTGGTACCTGAAAGGGGCTACAAGAAAACTAAAAAGGAACTTTTTAAAAGGACATGTAGTGACAGGACAAGGGAGCACGGTTTTAAACCAAAAGAGGACAGATTTAGATTAGATACTAGAGAGAAATTCTTTACTGTGAGACACTGGAACAGGCTGCCCAGGGTAGGTGGGGATGTCCCACCCCTGGCAGTGTCCAAGGCCAGTTCTGGATGGGCTCTGAGCAGCCTGGGATAGTGGAAGGTGTCCCCACCCACGGCAGGGGCTGGAACAAGGTGATCTTTAAGATCCCTTCCAACCCAAAGTGTGAAAAGGTTGGCAGGTGAACACTGAACAGAAACAACGTGCAGAGCAACGCCCCAAAGCCCCAGGCTGCTGAGGCTGATTGATGCTTCAGACCATTTCTCAGTGAGCCTTATTCTTTCTATCTTTCCTGCTGCTGACTGATAAAAAAACATGATTATTTGAATGGATGTAGATTTTGCAAGATAGGTACCTGTTAAATAAGAGTTATTTAATTGATTTATCACATGCTTCCAGCCTTCTGAAAATAACCAATTCATAGGTAGCTTAAATTGGAGACAAAGTGGTGGTACACTCCATCCAGCTCAGTGATGTGTCTAAGACAAATAGGAGGAGACAAATGGACATAAATTACTCACTTTTGTGTTTGGAACGAGGGGCAGAGTGCACTTCTGCAGTTACAGTTTTTAGAGACTTGGGTGGTTCTTTAGGACCCCAGTCTTCTTCCCACTCCTTTTTAAATTTCTCTTCCTCTGCTGTTATCCTAGAGGAAACAAATGCAGTTAGAATTCTGAGTACAAAACCAACAACACCAGTATGTATTCATCACCATCATAATTTTTCAGAATATTTGCTTTTTCTCTTGAATAAAAAGCATAATAAACTGCTTCCTCCTCCTAACTGAATTCCTTTCATCGATCTGTTTCATTCACTAAGCTACTAACATAATTTGCAAAATACAGTGTAAGATATTATTCTTTAATATTTAGACTTCTAAGGTGTGTTGTATAAACACCTGCACAGATACTAAGGCATGAGTGACACACTGTCACCTTAAATAATGACACAGGTCATACTGTCACCTCAAATAAAGTAAAATACCATCTCCCACTTAGCAATTTTCATTTTTAGGACTGGAATTACTTATTAGAAAAACTGTCAGTTTTAACTGAAACAGTGAGTGAGAGAACATCTACCATAGACCTATATCAGATGTCACAATGGCAAATCATACCTAAAAAATATCTGTCTCCTCTCTGTTTCTTTAAATCTATTTTGATGATTGCTTCCTAAACACTTAGTCCTAAATTGCCATAAAAAGCAACTCTTCCCAAAAAGAAATAAATACAGGTGAAATAGAAACCATATTAAATTCCACATTCTAGGGGGAAAAAATAAAAAAAGAGAAGAGAGGGGAATAGATGAGTACAGACAGAGGATGGGGGTGGTGCAGAGAACGTCACACTTCAGGAAAAGAGCATGCAGAACAAGTGAATTACCTAATTTATGGTAAATGGCACCACGATCAGAGAAAAAAGACCTCTCAAACAAAAATTCAGCAAATACCAAGTATGTCACAGCAGAAGTGCTGAGTAACCTAACAACATGTAACTTCATATATGTTGCCTTAAATGATCCAAGATCTACTCTTGACTATAGCTTGCCTTGAACTGATTATGTGGTGCCAAAATTTACCAGGTCTTACATATATATGGTGCTATTTATATTTGGATTCTCTTCTGCATCTCTAAATTAGCTAAAGTGACTTGAAAAAAATATTCACATTGAGTCAAAACACTTAAATCTGTAACTGAGCTCACTATTTAAATATCTGGAGGCATTGTCAGGGAACAATGGACAATGTTTTTTCATTTAATTTTAGTTCTAAAAAGCTGTTGTTACGTTGTTAACTTGCAGTACACAGAGCTAGGGACCTCTGCCATTTAGGCACATTTGAAATTTTTTCAAATGTAAGATGCCAAAAAAAGGCACAGCTACTTTATACAAGGAATTGCTGCAGAAAGGATTCTTAAAAGAAGGCAAGGCATGATCTTCAAAATCAATTAATACAGAAAAATATTGTATTTTAGTCTGCCACAGGTGCTCCTTAAATCTCAGATTTAGATTTCATCTAGGTTCCTCTTGCACCATTCTCCCTCTTTGCCACCCAGGAGATTGACAGCGACCTAACACTTTGGATTGTGATGTGGAAAAGCATTAAAGTGCCTGAGCAACACTGAAAAACGATACAAGGAAGTATAAAGCTGTCCAGAGCTTACACCGAGCAGCCCTCAGGGCATGAACGCCCTCCCTGGGTGAATAAAGATGTTTTTAGTGCAGAACAACACAGCAGACATCCAATATTCATCAAACCAGACAGGCAATCCAGATCTGGAGAACAGAACCATCCTTCATGTGATGGCCTGCTCTTACGGCAGCTTTTGGCTATTGCAGGAATTTCTACAGAGTTCCACAATAAAGAACAGGATGTTATTAATTCCCTTGGATCACAAAAGGGAAATGCTTAAGAATTCATCCATGTGCTGCTGCAGAACCTCAGCAGGACTGGCAGAAGATTTTTCTCTTGTGACAGCTGGGGGATGTATTTCTTTTTGCACCTTACAAATTCAGAAGTCCCTATCAGAAAATCTTAGCTAATACATGAAAAGGGACTTTAAATGGATTAAAACCCCCTTAATATGTCAAAGGGGCAAAGCCAAAGACTTTAGAATCAATCTTAGCCCTAAAAGGCTGAATCAAAACAGGTATTATTCTTACATTGCAACTTACATTTCCATGCAATTTCCCAGCATCATTAGAAGGAAAGTTAATTACTGTGGTAACAACCAGTTAATTTCAAACTTCCAAATGTAAAAGAATGCTTAAGTTAAAAATATAGTACTGATCTGTTTCTTAGCAGCACTGCTTCTTTTCTCTTTGAATTAAAAGTCGTGTTTCAGTGACAACAGATAAACAAGTTCTGGGACACAGAACTTCTTTAATCTTAAGTTTCTCTATATCTTAATAATACTTTTAAAATAAGTACTTAACTTCACCACCACATTGCATTTATTACTGCCATAAGCCTCATCTTTACAGGTGTTTATTTTCAGACCAGTTTCCCATTCTCTAAATGTGCATTACTTACTGACATGTACTGGATCCTACATGTAGCCAAATGAAAATACTACACAAGTTTATTTGAAAGCAAGATGCAGAATGTTTTCAGCCAGAACTTCTACACAAGGAATCCTTTTCCACATTGCCTGTGTCAGGTTTTTACTCACTGCTCTATTTCTCTGCGGTATCTCTCTTCTTCCTCTGCAGCCTTCTGGGAAATCTCCAGCTTTCTTCTACAACAAGAGGAACCAGGACAACATGATAAAAATAGTATTTTCTGAGTAAGAAGCTGAACAAAGTGTGTCAGCAGATAGTTAGTAAAAGTAAAATGCTCTGTTTTAAAAGTAATCTTTAGGATGCCAAAGGTTCAGTATGGTTTCCCAGGAACCCTGAGGACATTCCTGACCATCTTTATAGCAAGGACACATCATCTACTTAATTCTTTAAGCCACTACCTCCTTCTATAGCGTGTTTTTGAATGAGTATAAAGTTTCTAACTGTCTTGCTAAAAATAAAGTATGAATGAACAGCATCAGGAAAATAATGAACATCACATTGAATCATTGGAGTATGTCAGTGAGGAGCAGAGTGACCCTTCTACTCAAGATGGCTTTGAATGATGTCAGCTTTGAAAGCCCAGAACATCAAGAGCATCACAGGACAAACATTTTATGAACAGAGACTCTGCAAAAGCAACACAAAGTTAATCTAAACTGAGAATCTTCTCACTTCTGCGAGAAGCATCACAGAAATAATTATGTGCCCCTGTCTCCCATGCCCTCTCCAAACCCAAGCTATATTTTTCAGACTGTCCTATGGAATTCTCACATTCTCTCTTTCTCTTGCTGCTCTTTGATGATTTTGTTGGTCTCCAGTGCAAGTCGTTTCTGATGCATTAACTCCTGGCGTTCCTGCTCACGGACACGTGCTTCTCTCTGCCTTTCCTCTTCAGTCATGAACAGCTCCTTTCCCTGCAGCCAAAACCACCCCCCAGTCAGCTGGGGAAATATCTCACCAATGCAGTTCTTCTAGGAAATAATTCAAACCCAGTTACATAGGAGCACATCTGTGGCTCCTCACAACGCTCTTCCTGAGGAACACACCCTGAGGGGTCCCCAAAGACCTGACTGCTCACTCCAAGGAGCTCTTCTGGTTCCAGCCTCCGAGTTATTCTGTGCTATAAACACCTCAGAACAGGTTTGCAGCTGCTGAGGTCAGCCACAACACCAGAGGGGTCATGCCAAATACATGCTCAGTGTGTCACCCAGAAAACATTTCACATTACAGCATTACACTTTCCTGAAATCTCAATGAGCCATGAAATGCCAGAGAACAGAACACTGAATGATTCCCCATGTGGAGACAACTCCACTGTGGGAGTTACTGTGTTTTAATGCTCTTATCCCTGGCTTCTGCAGAACCATGTCATCATTCAGGAACCCAAATACAGGGAAAGCACATCCCCAAACACTGTATAGTTTATGTATTTCAGTTGGTTTTGTTCCTATTTCACTTGCTTTACAATTATTGCTTTCATTATTCAAGAAAGATATTTCTATACTGCTGTATGTAGAACACTTTGTTAACATTAATCTAATTTTAATTTCTGAAATGAAAATCCCATGTTAATGAGGAAGGTAGGATTTTTTCTGTCTCTAAAGCACAAAGTAGATGTCTTAAACAAAACCAGGCATTGAGAGATGTCTTTGCACCATATTACAGGAAGGATTTCCTTCTGCTACCTGTTCTCCAGACAAAGATTGAGAAGAGACATGCAAGGTAAAGGAACAGAAGAGTTCCATAGCAACAATTCTCCATTTTAAGGACACCACTCCAGAGATGCATGCTGAGGTAGATCTCACATTCTTGAAGTTAGTTTCAACTCCCAGTTATGTTAACAAGTCCTCAGAATGTTGAATTCCTGGAATTTAATCAACTAGCCCAGAGTATTTGTTTAAACAATGCCTACAGTGCCTTTGGACAACAAAGAGTAGATCAAATAAACTATTAATCCCTTAATGCAGCTACACAGAATACATAAGCCCTTAGGAAGAAGCTAAAGTGACTTATTAAATCTTTTTTTCCCCTATTTAATTCAGTTGCAAGGCAATTAGAAAACACTGTATTTGATCAGTCTGTGGAACTTGATTATCCTCTAGTATACAACTACACACTTTCTATAAGAAAGATTAAGGCAGTAAGAACATTAAAACATTTATTAAGTCACACTGAAGTCAGAGGAAAGATTTAATTAATTTCAGCTGGCTTTAGATTAGACCCCAAAGGCTTAGGGCTCTGTTGCACAGAACAGTGTAAATGAAAAATTGGGCAATTTTCAGAGTGTCAATACACTAATGAGATCAGATAAACTGTTACAAAAGGAACTAACTTGGAGTAAGTCTAAGGCATCAGCTGTTCAGGATTGAAAATAATTTGTCTCCAATTCAATTCACCTTCCATGTTTCAGCAGAAGCAGATACCTGTTAGAACAGAATGTCTCAAACATGAGAGACCATTACAATAAAGTTAATTTCCATTCCTTGTCAGGGGAATGGTTTTACATTGGCTCACAATCGTGTTTGATTTGAGAACACTCTGTGTGGTATGGAAGAATCCCACACCACTCAAAACTGGCCTGGTGTGACAGAGGTATAGATCTTATACAGAAACACAGCTTTTGTTTTTATCCATTTCTTTTACCATAGGTTTACCTACATAGCAATTTTCTCCTTACAAATGTTCTGCTTTTACAAACAAACTACTTACAGCACCTGCCACCACAGAGATAGTCAAAGTACGGCTGCTCTTGAGCACTCTGACAGCCTGCAAATGAAACCAAAACAAAAATCAGAGCCAATGAGGTGATAAAAGGCCAGCATGATGCTCGTTGCCAAGGCTGGAATTTCCAGAACTAA
The DNA here is from genome assembly GCA_013397075.1 of Rhabdornis inornatus. Classification (NCBI taxonomy): domain Eukaryota; kingdom Metazoa; phylum Chordata; class Aves; order Passeriformes; family Rhabdornithidae; genus Rhabdornis; species Rhabdornis inornatus. Next base: position 766,176 of record VWZS01007229.1, read on the forward strand.
ACAGAGTGGTAGGCATGCAAATATCCAAAATCCCACGTTCAAAACACAACCCCTGAGTCAACAGCTCAGCACCAAAATAACTTTTTGTGGACTGATGTTTAATAAGCTGGCAACTACAAATCCAGGGAATTAAGAAGTCTTGATTTTACCTCTTTGTGATCCACGTTAGAAAAGTCCACTCCATTCACTTCAACAATCTGATCACCAACCTAAAGAAATTAATGCAAATTTTAATACAGATGCTAAGTTAGTACATATATTAAATAAAACCAGAAAGAGATGTGCTCTCTAACACAATCAATACAACAATCATGGGTACTGGCAGAGCACAGGGGAAACAGCTCAGGCTTGCACATCCTCCTACACTGGGAAAAAATCCCACAAAACAATAAACCCCACAATAAACCCTTTACAGAATCCTTGAGGCTGTGATTATAAAACAGGAGTTCCTTGTGGTACCCACCTTGGAAGGTGACAAACTTACCTCTAAGCCCACCTCTGCTGAAAGAGAGCCTGGCTTAACATTGCTGATAAAAATGCCTGGTTTTTGTGTTGGACCACTGGAAATACTGGAAATGTAAAAAACCCCAAACATTAATTGGATGACATTTATGGAATAACATTTATGAGGAATACAGTGCAATACAGTGAGTAGTTTTAGTTGTTTCCTCATACTTTGTTTTTGCTTAAAGAATATTTATGGTGTTAGCCAACTCTGAAACCAACACCAAAACTTACCAGCAGACACACAATGGTTTATCACCCTATTTTTCTATTCTCTATACCACAAAACTGGTTTTAAAGAAAAAGCTAAAATGAAAATATTCAAGCTTCTGTATTTTGCCTTACATGCTGAAATTTCTATGTCCACTGACCTACACTGTGTAAAGGACCAGAACACTAATGATGTTTGAAAGCAAGCAAGTAACACAATTAGAATTACTGATTATTCACTGAACTGCAAGATACTGTGTCAATAAAACTTCGTTATTTTGTTAGGATTACTTATTAGGAGTAAGAAGGATGTTTCATCCAGAGGCCAACATCTAGCTCAGGAACTTTAAGCTGCCATCTAATCTGGGCCTAGATATAAAAACTGCTTTTATAGATTATATATTCAACAAGCAATGCTGAGCCACTCCTCCAGGTTTGTAAATATTTTTTTCAAAACCTTTACATCCTCCAAATTACAGGAGAACAAAGCCCTGATAATTTCAACTATATATTTCTAAATATATAAGAAACCCTACAATATCCCTTCTACTCCAAAACCTCATCAGTATTGCAAGGACACGAGTCCAAGAATCCCAGAATCATATTTCTAAAATATCTTACAAATTCGACATTAATTTTAGAAATGGAATATAGCTTTGTGATGGTGTTTTAGTTCTGAAAAGGGCCAGAGAAAGCATGCTAAGTGCAGGGAGTGAACCTGACAGTGGATAGTGCTGGAATTTGCTGTATCACCCAGCAGCACTTTTAAGTATTTCAAAATGTAAAAGCATTTAAAGGATTCAACTCCATGACAAGCTGTACTAAGGCACTTCCAGTCTGCTCTTATTTTTAAATTTTAAAGTTTTTGTCTTTATGACAGAACTTGTAACACAGGTTATGCTTTGCCTAAAAATATGTAATATGTGCCACAGATATCCTGCTGTTGCAGTCTGCCTTCCTGATCCAGCATGGATCTTTATTTTCCTGACATCACATGCAAGAGGGATGGAAATAACTGCCTTGAGTGTCTCATTTTAAAAACAGTGACAACAAATAAAAAATGTGTACCCACCTGCATCCCATGCCTTTTGTGCCAATCAAGCTAATGAAGACTTTCTTCTCTTTATTGTCTCTCCCTCCAGAAGAAGCAAGCCCAGCAACACTGCCCTTTCCTTCCTGTGGAGGGATTAAACCATGCTGCAGATGTTAATTCTGTCCTGAATTCCTATCAAGACCACTATAAAATTTCATGTAGCCAGGATGAATCCCAGCCAGCACCAAGATAAGATTCAAGGTTCTATTCAAGGCTCCAAGGCTCTATCCTGCTGTAAATGAATGTGGAGTCATTTCAGTGGAGCTGCATGGCTTAGGTGAAAGACTGAACTTATCTATTTGGAGAAGATTACTTAAATACTCAAATTTTGTCTTCAGAAAAGGGTGAAGGAAAATTAGAGGAAAGTGATATGGAAAAATAATAATTTGGGTGTTCCCTGACAAAAGGGCTGGAGAAACACATGATAAGGCTCACTATTTAACAAAGTCTGTCTTCCTGAAAGCAAAAGAACAGTAATTATGGTGTTTCTTTCCACTTCTGCAACCCTTAGAAGTCATTCACATTCAAAGTTGCAATTCCTCCACTAATATGCCTAAAAGAGGCCAAATAATCTGATAAAGATTTGTGCAGTAGAACTACAGTCCGGGAAATTAATAAGCTCAAGCAAAATGAAGAAGCAATTAATGAGCAAAAGCGATTTCATTTGTGTCCTGCCCTTTCCTTGCCTAATAGCTCTAGAATCATTTCATATCACAAAAGATATTCCTCACAGAATACTTTCAACAAGATATTGCATTATAGTAATGCATACAACAGCTTCTCTGATAAGGTCAGAGGAGAAAGTGTTTCAGAACCATTACAGATTCCCCAGAAGACATTTAACAAAATATTGATCTCTTACCCCAGGCTCTGACACAAACTGATCCACATATTGCCATTTAAGGGGTTCATCTGGTGAACTGAAAGGAAAAATGATTTGAAATAATGGGACAAAATAAATGTCAATGTACTCCAGAAGCTACTCTGGAATGGAGCCTTCTGGTTTGCATCCACAACTTTCTTTGGATACCATCCACATTTGGTTTCTTTTCCAGCAATTTAAATAGAACATCAAACAAGCATACAATCATTTGGGCTAGTAAAGGCTGAATATAAAATTGATAAAGTCCTCTCAAGTGAAACAGTTTTAGGAAACTCAGAGGAAGACTACAAAACAAACCATAAACACTCAAACATCTTACACAAATGTCTGTGCAGAGCGACACCTCCTGTCATTAACATTTCCCAAACATTCCACTTAAAGATTCAGCTTTTCAGCAAAAATTGGAAGACCAGAACAGTTTTAAATTTTTCTAAACTCTGAAGCCATCATCAAATGCTACATACACAAAGAAGCAGTGGAGCTCTCTGTTAAGATAAGTGCATTGATAATTAAATTTCCAGGAGATGTCTGTGACAAATGAGGAAATAGAAATTGGTTCATTTAAGCAGACAACTGGAATAAAATCAGATTCATCAAACAAGACATCAGCCTGTTCATTAAAAAGGATGTGACATTTTAATCAGCATTCACACATTTTCATAATTAAAACAGATTCTTTGGCTAGAAGAGGCTGTAAGGAAATGAATAATGTGTTTTCAAATGAAAAGCCATTACCTTTTGACAGGTATCATGCCAATATCTGAAAATAAAAATATACTGTTAAGTTTCTGCAGAGCAAGAGTAATCTATTAACAGCAGTTCTGGTGACAGAGGTGAGGGTTTTTGGGTGTTACTTACGTCTGACCTTTATGGACACGACTTTCTTTGTACGAATGAGGTTGATGACCTCCTCGTGGGTGCAGGAGGAAATGGAATATCCATTGATGCGCACGATCTCATCCCCAACCTCAGCAGTGCAACGGAGAAGAAAAAGTAATTGCTCCGTTAATAACTGTTCAAGTTTTTAAGATTGGATAGAATCTGAAATCATTTTGATGCAAAGGACAGATAATGTTGATTCATGAATACTTTCTGCATTTCAGGTGATGTCCAGATCAGACTCACCTGTATTTGTTTTTAATACCAAACACCAAAAGAGCAAATTAATGGCCAAATAACAATTTTATAAATACTGTCTACTATACATCAGATCTGTACTCCACAGATTACCTTAAAAACAGGAGTCTGTGTTTTAATTCAAATAATTTTGGAATTATTTTCTTCTTTTATACTTCTACACCCCCGGTCTATGTGACTGCCCTTAACATTGATTGGCAATCCAGTGGCAGCACCCCAAGGACATTCCCTGGCAGTGTTCAATTTAATAGTGCAGAACAGACAGGCTGCTTTCAGCCACTTCCACAGAGTTTCACATCTTATTTATCAGAATACAATCAAAAACTTTCCCTCCTCTAATATAAATCCAAATTTGATATGCTATGATGACTAGAGAGAACTTTCCAAGTTTTTATGAACTCTGCCCAATGATCCTCTTATCCAGGTAGGCTGAGAAGGAATCAGTGATGGAGACACTGCCTATTTCATTTAAAGCAGTGCCTTATGATCTGCTCTGAAAAATGCCAGGTCCTGGCTAGAGCACCATCAGCAAAGACTTTTACTTGGCATGAACCACGTGATGGGGCTGTATGAAAATTAGTGCATGACTTCTTCCATTTTCAATGCAGATCCATCCACTGCACAGTAAAATATACAAATGAGCACCAGGAAATCACCTGAACAAACCATCGACAGTATCAGCTCACACCTCTGATCTCCACACGGACAAAGCCAATGACTTTGGGCTTACTCCTCTCCAGCAGCATTTCCTCTGAACTGTTGTGAATATTTGTTATGTAAAATGTATTTGATGAGACTTTTCTCATTATCATCAACAGCCTGGGATTTTGCCCTAAGTCAATGAAACTTCTCCCAAATGTGTGGGGTTTCATGGCAGCATTATCCCTAGTTAATGATTGCCTAAAATGTTCCATTTAAAGACCCAAGTGTCAAGCTCCCAAATTTCACTTCGGGCTTAAGTTTTCCATGCTGGTACCTGCATTAGGCTGATTTCAAGTTTCAACAAAGCTAAAGAAACTATATTTTTATTCAACAAAATTGGGTGGAATGCATTATCAAGCTCGTAAAAAAAATAAATCTACAATTACTTTGTTGAGAAGCTCTGTGCTTTCATTTTATATGAGAAGAGAGAGTGGAACTGAAGTAAAAACTCTTCAATATAGCCCGTGTTCTAGAGACACATACACATGTGTTCTAACACATACAGAGACATTGGGTGACTTAGGCATGCTGTCACCTTCCACCTTTTTTCATATTGTAATAATGACAATTTAATCTTCCTACCGTGATCTGTCCAATCGAAAACAACAAAAAAGCACAAATAAAAAACCAAAAAACTCATCAGTGCAACTTCTTTATCTCTTTCACAAGCTTTTCTAATGCTTCTGGGAAGTGTCTCATTCTCTGCAACACTACACAAAACATTAACAACATGTCCACTCTACCATCACTGCTCACATGCCACACTTTCTCCTGAAGCTGAGGATTTTTGGCTGACAGAATAAAGCATCAGAAGCTACAAAAGCAAAGAAAACTCCTGCAGAACAGACCACACTGGCAGAGACAAAACAGGACTGTGGTCCCCAGCCCCTGACTGGTGGGACATCCACTCCCTCTGCTGGGCATCCAAAAAAAACTCATCCAGGGCAATGGCCTGCACTCCTAAGAGCTTGACAGCCAGATTTTAAAAATAATCTTTAGTAAGAGCAGAAATAGTCAGTAATGAAGGCTTCTGAACATACAGCCTGTAGTAAAAACACAGAATCAGACAGGGAGAGCACACGAGGTCTGCAGCTTACAGCTACACCTCTGACAGCTTTTACTGTCACTCACTTATCCAACTTGTTCCAAAGATTCAAAACCATCTCCATCCACCTTCTCCATTTTCTGCTGATTTTACACATGTGCTGAAGAGGGGAGGAGGGTGGGCTTTGTGTTTGTTGTTCTTTCAGTTCAAGATCCCCCCTTTACTCACATCTTGCACATCATGCAGACTGAACAGCCTGTGGAGCCTGGGTGTGCACAAACCTGACTCTTTAAAAGTGGAACTATCACACTGTTATTGACTGCAATGCCTTAACACACAGAAACCCCCCAGTTTGGGGGCTGCACATGAAAATGCCATCATGGGGCTTCTGTATCAGCAGAACTCGTGTTGTTCTGAGGATGTCAGCATCCTCTGAGTCAAATCTGTTCTCATCTCCCCAGGAGGCACTTGGAAAATCATAAATGCACACAAGAGCATATTTTATTTTTCCCTCCAGTATGGGAACGAGCTTTTCCCATACAGATATTTTTAACAGTCTCCTTTACTAGACTGTCATCTTATTTCTGAAACTCAGCCTAATGCCATTTGTAATGCTGACAGACAATGACTGAGGCTGCTTTGCAAATAACCAACCCAGGCTGAACTACAGGAGATGTATAGGCATACAGCAAACTGCTTCTCTTTAGGATACTTGAACAGCTTTTCCTGAACAATGGGATCCAATACTGGGGTAATTAAGAGCTGTTTTCATGTATTTTGTTACTTCTATACAGGTATCACTGTGTACCAAGCTAATGAATCAGAGCTGTAGAGATAAAAGTCTGTGGGACTGAGCAGAGTAGAACAGTAACAATTATTTTGGTATTATATCACAGTTTCCCCTTTCCCTATCAAACAGAGAGATGACAGACTTTTTAGAAAAAAGATGCAAACCTAACTTTTCTCAATTAAAATGCCTATTATTTCTAACTTTTAACATGAGAAATATAATATTTAGTGCTTCTAGGAAACTGAAGGGCTTCATATAATAACATCAACTGTTTCAAATTTCCCATTTTGTATACTGCTTCTACCTTCATCATTCACACCAATCTCTTTGTATTCAGCAGAATCCTCAGACACAAGTATCAAAAAGCAGTGGGGAGGAGGGAGATGAAGTCCATTTCTTAATGGAAGGACAAAATACTTGTGCCTTTTAGAGAAACTGTAGCCAAAAAAAGGGTGAAAACTACAAGTGCCACAGAAACCTTCATTATCATTTGGTCATTTTAATGTAACTTGGAAAGTACTTCAAGGAGAAATCATGCAATTTGAACTGGAAATTTTAAAAGCAGCAGGATGTAAAACTGATGGTATAATAGAAAATCATTATACCTTTCTCAGACTGCACTTTTGGGATTGAAAATGTGTAGAGATTTGGTTAAATAAAGCAGGTGGGTGAAATTTCAGAAGCAGCTGGCTTTACTGTGAGACAGCAATTTAGAACAATGGGCTGCCTGTCAGGTCTTGTCATTCAGTGAGGTTCAGAAAATGCCTGGTGCCACCTATTATCCAGGCACTTCAGGCTGAGCTTTAACACCACATATCAAAAAACAGAAGCCAGGCAGTTACAGGAGCTGCAAAGCACCATCTGCCCATATAATTCCTATAATCTAACCCTAACAAATTCAGTCAGACTCAAGCTTATTGTCCCTACTTCCTCTGCTAAACCCTATGTTCTGAGTTGCAATAGGGTTTCTACACTCCAGCCCAAAGATCCTTTACAGTCCCCCTCACTGACACCAACATGTCCTACAATGACCTCGGCCACAGAAAGCCATGGGGACTTTTAGTGTACACAGAAAGCAGGAAAACTGACATCCTAACAGGAGCACCACAGCCATCCAGTGATTGTGTCAAACATTAGCCTGAAACGAGCAGAGAAGCAGAGTGCAACACAGCATCAACACAAATGTATTAGCATGGCAATTCAAGGCAGTGCCTATCAAACCCTTTATTGATCAGCAGCATCAGTGCCTTCCCATATACTCCAGCAATGTTTACAAAAGCCATGTAAGTGACTGGCCTTGATCTTTTCCTCAAGTTTCTAGCAGTTGAGGAAGGAAGCAGATGGGATCTCTCCTACTGAGCTAACCACAGCCCAGGAACATCTCCCTGTCTACACCTCCCATTCCTGCTGTGCAATGCAGAGGATGAAGAGGAGGCATCAATGTCCTGCTCTGCAGCTGCCCATTGGCAAACCCCATGTTTAAATTAGGCTGACAACACACAGAGCACGAGGTTTGTGTATAACACCCTCCAGCAGTTCTGTGTGCAGTTCTAACTCCACACAGAACTCGTGGTTTTGCTCTAAGGAGTTTCTAAAGCATCCCCCTGGATGCACCTGCCATGCAGCTGTGCAGAGCTGGCTGACAGAGGATGGAACTAATTCAAGGGTGATTCTGAATGGGATATAAAGCCACGAATGCACAAACACAAGGGCATGCACATGTGTGCAAACAGAAAAAGGAACAGTTTAAATTTTAGAAAGCTTTCAGCATGAGTGACACAAACACAGAAACCTAACTTCAACTGCCTTGTTGACAGATATTTATTTTTTTTTTAATCTAAGAGACTTGTGAGGTAATACTGAAGCATACCTACAAAACATGCTAGCTTAATTAAACACTGTAATGAATCATGCTAGTCTAATATATTTTGGACTAGTGTTAGACATAATCCTTAGCCATCAATACTCTCAGCAAACACTCAAACTCGACAAATTAAAAGTAGCCAGGCATATTACCCCTTCTGGTCAGAAACTCAGGCCTTTAACACACCTTATCAGATTCAAAGTCTGATGAAAAGATGCAGACATTTGGCACAGCAATTTCTCACTTTCTCTTCACTAAGCAATGCACATTCAAAAAGAAACCAAACACCCAAAGCTTCATCAATGCAAATTGCATAAGTGTTGCACTGTTTCTACATGCAATTATTTTTGCCAACCTTATTGGCAAGCTCATGTATCCAAAATTCAATAACAGGAATGCAATTCTATGCAGTACAGAGGACACTGAGAATAGTCAAAAATATGTTCTTCCTTTTATTGCATAAACTGAAATCCTCACAATTTATTCATGAAGTTCAAGTAAATATTTCATTACACAAATTACATCTGTGCAAGATGGAGTTAACACTTTTAGTATTTATATACTCTGTTCTACATTTCATCAGAACTTGGCAACTTAAAGCACTCTTCCACAGTCTAGGGATCTTTCTTCCCATATGCCTACATATAACTGTTGCTACCCATGAATTACAAACATTCCAGAAAAACTTTTAACCTTCAAAAATTATCTTATCCCAAACAAGAAAAGAAAAACAAGTTTACATATCATTAAAAAAAGCAAAATGAACATTTTTAATGACTTTATTCACCACTGGTACAATGGTATTTACCATGGCATTGCCTTACTTAGGAATTCTATTAGAAAAGACAAAGAGTGTCTCAGCAAAAGCAATTTCTAAATGTTAAAGAACAACCCTTAGCACCTAACATGAACAGGATTTCCTTACCTGAAGTCCAGCATTGTCTGCCTGCCCTCCTTTAACTAACTGGGAGATGAAGAGGCCACAGCTGAATTCCACTCCACCTCTTACACTTAATCCAAGCCCTTCAGGATTCAAACGATCCAACCTCACCTCCTTCAGCTTTCTGCAAAAATGGAGAACACTGTCAGTGTTCAGCTGCATGACACCTAATCCCAATAGTGTTTCATATGAAAGTTAGGCAAGAGAAAAATAATGTCTAATTTAGGCATTAAAAAAAGCAAGTTCACTGAAGTTTGGATGGATGGGAATTAATTAAAAGCAGCAAGTTTATTCATATGAAAAGACATTTGCAATCACTGAAACTGCTTTTAGAGGGTTAGAGCTATGAGATTTTTTATTAAATGCAGAAAAAATGAGAAAAGATTGGTTTTGACTCCTTTACCTTGTTTTTACTAGATAAAACTACTTGGCAAACCATTTAAGTACAGTACAGGTAGCTGTACTTCTAGCAAATACAGTAAAGTAAAATAACTACGCCCAACTCTGTAAAGATGAACAATATTTTACTCTGAATTTACCTTGAAACTCAGCATTTGCTGCTTGTATTTAAGTTACCTGTATTGGCTGCTTGTATTTAAGTTAGCTGTGCTTGCTGCTTGTATTTAAGTTAGCTGTATTTGCTGGTTGTATTTAAATTACCTGTATTGGCTGCTTGTATTTAAGTTAGCTGTGTTGGCTGGTTGTATTTAAGTTAGCTGTATTTGCTGCTGGTATTTAAGTTAGCTGTGTTTGCTGCTGGTATTTAAGTTACCTGTGTTTGCTGCTTGTATTTAAGTTAGCCGTGTTTGCTGCTTGTATTTAAGTTACCTGTATTGGCTGCTTGTATTTAAGTTAGCTGTATTTGCTGCTTGTATTTAAGTTAGCTGTATTGGCTGGTTGTATTTAAGTTAGCTGTATTGGCTGGTTGTATTTAAGTTAGCTGTATTGGCTGCTGGTATTTAAGTTAGCTGTATTGGCTGCTGGTATTTAAGTTACCTGTACTGGCTGCTTGTATTTAAGTTAGCCGTATATGCTGGTTGTATTTAAATTACCTGTATTGGCTGCTTGTATTTAAGTTAGCTGTATTTGCTGCTGGTATTTAAGTTAGCTGTATTTAATCTTACTTGTAGATTAAAAAAAACTGGCTGCTTGTATTTAAGTTAGCTGTATATGCTGGTTGTATTTAAATTACCTGTATTGGCTGCTTGTATTTAAGTTACCTGTATTGGCTGCTGGTATTTAAGTTAGCCGTGTTTGCTGCTGGTATTTAAGTTAGCTGTGTTTGCTGCTTGTATTTAAGTTAGCTGTATTTTTTTTTAATTTTTGTTGCTGTTGCTGCTGTTGCTGTGCACTGCCTTACCGGGACCGTTTGGGGGTGAGCTGATCATATTCCACCTGGTGTTTTAACGGGATCAGTGGGCGGATGGCATCGAACAGAGGCAGCCTGCTCGGGTCATTGATGACGAGCTTCAGGTCCCCCACGAGCACGGGCAGATTCATGGACCTGCAGAAACACAACGCCCACCGAGCACGGGCAGGCAGCACAGCAACGAGCAGCTGCTGTTTGGAAGATGCTGCGCACGTGGCTTCAATATCTGCATGTCCTTCCAAGGTGCCAAAAAAGATATTTATGCAGATACTGGTTTGACAAAAGCAAAATAGCCCCCGAGAAAGAAAACCTCCTGTAAATAAAGAATACTTGCTCCAAAACATCTGAGCTCTTCTATATATTCACTTCATCTTGTAAGGTCATGCACATCACACTTACAGATGAAATCTCCGATTCCATTCTCAGAGTAACCACAAGACTGATGGAACCGTTTGAAAATAACTTTCCAGATTAGGCATACCTGCCTAATGGATTTTTGTTTCCTTGCTAGTTAGGGATTCTTGTAAGTAAATCTAGGCTACAAGCTCCTTCCTTTCCTGAACTTAGAGGACTGACAAACAGTTTCAATCCAGGAAAAAAGAAATGACAATATTCAGCAGCTAGAGCAAAGACTTTGTTTGAGTTCCAATTTTTGTTCAAAATCAAATTTGAAGGGTGATTAACTAATTAACAAAACCTACAAAAGTTAAACTGCTGTGAACATCTCTTTCATGAGAGCTAAGCAATGTGGGCTCCTCAAAATTGTCAGCATTGAGATAGTTACAGGTCTACAAAATACACTTTGTTGTACAGGAGTGCAGGAATAGTTAAGGTTCAGTGGACCTATTACTATAAAATATTCAATTAAACTTTTTCTGTATTATTTGCTGTTCCCTTTCTTTTAATTTACATTTCCTGGGATGCAATATTTCTGAGGCATGGGCATTAAAACTACGGATCAGGTATACCTACATGGGATTAGAGGTCAAATGCTCCTGGAAATGGTATTCACAGTGAAACAGATATTAACATACAGATATTAGCTCCAACAGCAATTGCACATATTTTTGGCCTGGGATATTTCATAATGTATTCCCAGGAAGTGATACATCATCATTATATGTTCAAAGAGATATTGAAAATTTTGCCCAAGTCATTGCAATTGTGGAAAATCAAGAAAAATTGCAATATGCATGGTTAATTTTGTAACTGCAAGAAGATTTTAAATAATTCAGATCTGCTAAACCAACTGGCTTTCCAAACAACAGTGTTTATGAATGGAAAAACAATTAGAGAGACCTGAGTGAAACTGAATCAGATATGCAGGTGAATACCCCCATAACTCCAGCAAACATCAGATGGAAACTTCTACATTTCACTCAGCTGAGAAGCTTTTAGTTACAATATGAAAGGAAACAATGTCTGTCAGAGCCACTTGTCTATGATCAGTGGAAAATATATTCTCATCTTCTTTGAAAAACAATGGATCATAGGCTGATGCCATTTGCAACCAAACAAGTCTGAGGCAACTGTGGTTTAAATCAGTTCAGCAAAGGGATTGCTAATAGGCCTATCACCTTTCCAATTTTTTACCACTGTGTTGTAATAAACCAGAGTCATTAAACATGCCAAACAGATTCCAAGACTAAATTTTTCCAGCTTTCTGAAGGACAGTTGCAAAATTTTTATCTGAAAAGTCAGCAAAAAATCTCTGAAAAGTGATAGTGAAAACTTTGTATCAAATAAATAAGCATTATTTGGAAATATTAATGAATTTTATTAGTGCTCTCTGCCTGTCTCCTACGAACAGTTTGATCATGCAGGAGCCTCCCTCCACACACCCCCAAATATGCATCCACCACACCCTTTTAAAAAACTGCCAAGTCATAAAACCAAAGTAACTTTATAAGTGATTACAGACAAGCTCCTTCTTTGCCTGCAGGTCATGCTGTGAAACCACAAGACTTCACTAAACAGGATAAAAAACTTCTTATCTGAACTACTTTTCTAGCAGCATATGGAAAGACTATTTAAGATAATGAATATTAATTCTTCAAATTAAAAAATATCAGTAAAATTCTATACAACCATATATAAAGCTAGATCTTACTGGTGGTACATCCGCAGCACATCGTAAAGGTAATCCTTCTCTGCTTCATTGTCAATTAATAGATTGACCTGAAAACCCAAAGACATTATCATTAATCTCTGATTTAATGGCCACAAATGCTGAACATGAGAGACTTTCACAGATTCTCAAGCCATACAGCAAAGATTTCATCAAGGAAAAAACACGTTTTTGCAACAGAGCATTACCTCACCATGTCACACTTCCAAGGAGACTTTCTAAAATTTAGCATGACAACAATCAGACAAGGTGGTGAATCCTGATACATTCTGTATGCTAGATTTCCCCTCAGCAGTAGAATTATTACAGTAATACCACACTGGTCTTACCTGATAATCACTGTACTGTTGAATAAATGTCTTCAGAAACCTTTTTGGCCACTCGTTAATGTAGCACATGCTGTCACAGATCTAATCTCTGTCCTGTCGTCCAAACCAGCGATTTCAGGAGCTCACTTGTAGCATTATGCAAACTGCTACACCTCTGCTCCTCTTTGCTCCAGCTCTTAACTGATAGAACTTGCTAGTTGTTCTTTCCTCCCCCACGAATAGTACCTTTACTTAAAGCAGTGTCATATTACTATGCCTGCTCTTGGATAATGACAGTAAATTAAAGCAAAAGAAAACCAAACCCGAATTCTTATATGAGGAGTTCAATTTATATTCAGTGATAGTGAGACCCCCCCCTAATCTTACTTGTAGTGAGAGGTCGCTTAACAGTTAGTTTTACATCTGGACAAGCCTGATGTTTAGGAAAACAATTTCCATCTGACCTAAAGGGTAATATTACTGTGACGTGAAGACTGAGAAGCAATTTGCATACTTAAAGAAAGGCCCTTTCTTTCCAGGTCTGCCATGGTTTGTATTATGTTCTAAACTAAATACATGCTTCATATTCCTTTTGTCCCACCTGGCTCTCTAAAGCCAGCAAGGCTTCACATACCAGTGGTTTTCTATTACTTGTGCCTTCCTTCTGGCTCTCTAAAGCTGGCAAGACTTCACATACAGGTGGTTTTCTGTTACTTGTCTCCTCTGGAAAAAGACACTTTCAAAACACCTAAAGGCCAGAAAGCTACAAGCAGGTCAAGATTGCTTTACAGTTGTACCAGTGAGTAAATCCATTTATTCACAGTGAATTTCAAAACACATAGGATAAAGTCTGTCTCAAAAGGAAATAAATTATTTGCAGTCAGAAGTTCAGCAATACTGTGCACGGACTCAAGGCAAGGGTAATTGAAAAGGTGAAACTCAAGGTTAAACTAATTCCAGCATCAATTGTTCACTTCTCTGACAGGTAAAACACAGAGCTCAATCCCCAAAGCTAGCTAAGATACTGTATGAGCAGTGTCCTATAAAAAACATTTAATGTTTTAAGTGCATCAGCCTTACTCAGCAAAGGGCAAAACCATCATCATCTCTTTTTCCTGACAGGGAAAGCAAAAATTAACAACATTCCATTTTTCTCCTGATATGCTATGGTGGATACATCCCCACCTCCTCTCAGAAAATGGAGGGCCACATTTAAATTCTGCTATTTCTTCTGACAAAATATTCAGTCTTTCTGTTTGACTCCTGCATCCTACACCAGCAACTCCCTTATCATCTGAGAAAACCCCAGACCCACATGATTTCTGATATATCCAGAATGCTACAGCTGGGTTCCTGGGCACCCTACTAATGGGTCATTCTCCTCCTGCTGCCTCCTATTCCATCAATTATCATAGCCACCTGCATCTCTTGCCGTTTTCCTAATTCTTTAACTCCTCGGGGTAAAGTCTTACTGTAGACACATGCTTTACCTGGACTTCCCATCAGCTTCTAAAAGCTGACTCTAATTTCATAAATCCTAAAAATCTGCCCCCCTACCTTTAGAAAAAGCCAAAACACCAGTGATGACATGGTATAACCGGGATCACAGTAGTATTTTAGTATCTATTTCTCAAGAAAAAATGACTGTAGAGTCATGGGATAGGTGATTTCACACCTTTTAAACCAAGGGTATTGAAGAAAAACCATCTGGACACGGCCCTGGACAATCAGCTCTTGGTGGCCCTGAGCATGGGGGGCTGGGGCAGACAACCCCCAGGTGTTCCTTCCACCCTCAACCCTTCTGTGATTATTTAAAGTCTTCACAGTAGCTGTATCACTGATAATCCCAGAGTACAGAGTTGCTTACGCTCTATTTCTCACTACACACATTGCATTGTTTTTCATAGAAATTAATAAAAAGTTATCCTACAATCTGCACCTACATACATACAAAAAAAAAAAAATTAAAAAAAAACAAACCAAAAACAAACCAAAACAAAAAAGTCTGTCACGAAGTTTACCAAAGAAGTCTACCTAAGTTTATTCAGTGGACTAGAAGCTGTGGGGAGGAAAAAGCACTTTTTGGTGTGGAAAACTTTCAGATGACAATAACGCACTGTGTTAGCACTATCCCAATTTGCCAGGTTTCAAAGAAGAGAATGAAGTCCTGTTTAAGACACACAGATTATGGAAAACTATTGAAGGAAAGGGAAAAACTGGTCAGTATGTTTGCATATATTACATATTTTACATTGCTGCTTGGTTGATAGGAAAAGTGAATAAAATCCCTTACAAGAAAGAAACTAAGAAGAAAAGAAAGAAAATGGACACTAACTGAGAAAATTTAGATCTTGTGAGCATCTTCACTGGTATGTCACAGGAAAAGTAAGCATTCAAGACTGGACGCCACAGAGGTCACTATAGGTAGGATACAAAATAAAGAAAGAAAATAATTTTCCTTATAAAATAATTTTCACTGTCTTCTAACTCAGATAAAGCTGTCCCTGGTATCTGCATCCCAGCTGTCTGCAGCAACACTGACATCTTACATTATCAGGGGTGGGGCTTGAATGATTTATGAATTATAGCAGCAATGAAAGGGAGAAGGTTTAAAGTTCAAGACAGTAACCACCCACCTAGAAACCAGAGTCTTTACAGAAATGTTGCACAACTCACTTCTGAGTTATACAGTAACAGGCAGCAAGGCAGAAACGATGGCTACAGCCATCATTATGGAATATCCAGGTCCTCAGCGTTTCTAAACTCCAGTTTGACATACAGGAGTTTTTTTTGCTGTCCCTCTAATTCATCCTAACAATCCTTTAGTTAATGTGTTTATTACCAGGTGACAGATACTTCTATAAAAGCTTACTTTGCAGACATTGTTTGTCCTAGCCGACCAAAAAAAAAATAATAAAATCAACCACAACTTCCTTCACAGAGCAAATCGAATCCCCTCAAAACGCTACAGAAAACTTTAATCTGAGAGAGTCCTAAACGCCTCGGCAAAAACACATTTTACATTGCAAACTATTTCCCTCCTCCTTTCCTTAATTAGAGCTTTCTGGGCGTCCTTCGCTCACACAATTTCGCGCTCTGCCGAGCACGAATTTAACCGGGTAAATGCCAGGAGGACGGTGCCGGGCAGCCGGGGCCGCTCCGCGCCCGCAGCGCGTCCGCACAGGAGCGCACCGGGAGCCGGGGCGTGAGCCCCGAGCAGCAGCGGCTGCAACGGGGTCTCGGGCAAAAAGCCAATTGTTCCGAGCCCCGAAAAAGCTGCAACGGGGTCTCGGGCAAAAAGCCAATTGTTCCGAGCCCCGAAAAAGCTGCAACGGGGTCTCGGGCAAAAAGCCAATTGTTCCGAGCCCCGAAAAAGCTCCAACGGGGTCTCGGGCAAAAAGCCAATTGTTCCGAGCCCCGAAAAAGCTCGTGCACTGCGGAACGTCCCTCTCCTCTCGCTCTCTTTCCAAGGGTTTTAACGCCCATCCCCTCCCAGGCGGCTGCCACCTGCAACCTTGGCAGGGCAGCGCAAAGTCCCCGAGCTCGTCCCTTCCTGCCCCGCTCCGCACCGGGTCAGAGCCGTGCCCGGCCACAGGGGCTGAGCCGTGCCCGGCCAGCGGGACAGAGCCGTGCCCGGCCACAGGGGCTGAGCCGTGCCCGGCCACAGGGGCTGAGCCGTGCCCGGCCCGCGGGACTGTGCTGTGCCCGGCCAGCGGGACAGAGCCGTGCCCGGCCAGCGGGACAGAGCCGCCCGCAGCCTCTGCTCCTACACACATACACACATGCATACATACACACACACACACACACACACATACACACACGCATACAGTGTGTACGCACTCTTACACACGGTCCCCGCCGCCTCACCTTGTGCCGGAACTCGCGGGCGACGCGGCGCTCCATGCGGCGGGATGCGGGAGCGATGCGGGATGCGGTGCGGGAGCGGTGCCGGAGCCGTGCGGGATTCCGGAGCCGTGCCCAGCCGTGCCGAGCCGTGCGGGGCGGCTGCGCGGGCGAGGCCGCGCCCCGGGGCGGTGAGAGGCGCGGCCGCCGCCGCCTCCAGCATCCCCGGCAGCGCAGCCGGGCACCGCCACCCGCCCTGGGCTGGCGGCCGAAACGGCGGGGACAGTAAGAGGAAAATAAACATCCATCCATACACGAACCCCCGCCCCGCGGTGTGCCACCCGGGCTTGTTTTTACAACTGGTTCTCCTCAAACGGCGCTCCCATTCCAATTTCTCTGCTGTGTTTGTAGGTGTGCATGCATGTCAGTAACACTAATAGTTAAGGAAAGCACGAAGATGTGAACTTTAAAGCATACTAACACCTCGGTTAAAGACAAAACAACAACAACAAAATCCAAGCCCAAACAAAGAGAAAAAATTTGCTTCAATAAATTGTTGTACGGCAAATAATCTCAACGTCTTTATTTTTAGGTAAGCAGAGTGAAGCTGATGGATCTTTGTCTTCCCCCAGCCTTTCCCACTAGCACGATGTTGTTGCTTACAAACAGAGCCCCTGACGTGGCTGCTGTGAGAAACTGCAGAAGGATCAAGCTCGGACCACCTGTAAAGGAACCGATTCTGGACTAATCTCTTTCACGCTACTTTGTCTTGTGCTGGTTCTTCTCCCACTTTCCCTACTGTAGCACAAGAGCTTGGATTTCCTCAGTCAGGAGGTAGCGAGTGGAGGACATGGGCTCACAGGGTCTCTTGGTCTCCGTGCAGAATCACCTTTAACCACATAACTCCAGAGAGAGCAGGGTTTACTTCAGGACAGGTAACTTACCTGTCCTCCTTCCAACCCAGTGGAAACTTGTATGAACACATATAAAACCGCAATTTAAAAAAGCAAAAACCAAAAAAAACCAACTCCATACTGCCATAACCCCCCCTGTGTTCCATTTCATTATTTCTGTGTGATGGCTTTTGTAAGCTATACCGGCTCTTTAGAAACTGCTCTGAGCCCTTTCAGACGATTTTGCTGTATTGGAACATTTCAACTGTATGTACATTACCCATTTCTCATATCAAGTGTCAGGAATATGACAGGAGTGCATATTAAGTCTGTATACAAATAAATACAGTCATTTTCAGCAAACAATTTTCTCCTAAAATTGCAACTATTAATACATAAATCACTTTTACCTAAGTTCCAGTACCACACCATACCAAAAAGCTGTTCTCTCCACACAGATGTAGAATTAAGCACACAGATATAGAATTTCTTCCATGCACAGGCAAAACAAAACTATCTTGTGTTTGAAAAGAGGAAGGAGACACAAAAAATTTGAAGCACTCATTAGAACCCACACATGTAGCCTTTAAATTTACGTGTAGTCTAGAACAATCATTGATATCTATCAATGATTGTTCTAGAAGGCTTTACAGGAATACAAGCTCAAACTTATGTACATTTGAAAGGAAGTAACTGGTTTTTATAATACTGATGAACTTCTCAGGAGCCAGAAACTCCTCCACGTAGTAAACAATTGTGGAATTAACTTCACTTGGTGATATAAAAACTGCTCTGAATCATTGTGTAAAGGACACAGTGCAGGAAGGATGACAAACTTGGTGGGCTCTTAGTCTGCTGTTACATGAATTCCTGTGCTCTACTGTGCATAAATACAAAGCAAACAAATCCACAAAGGTAACTCATGCTCCAAAACTGGATAATCAATTGGATAATCAGTGAATTCATGAGATGGTTCTGAAGTTCTCATTGCTTCAAATGCACCATATATTAAAAGATGGTACAATTATGACTGTTCAGTGTTTTTAGAGAATGAAATCTTTCCTAGGGAGAAATCAAATTGCATCTAAATTGGCTCTAGATTAGCTTCAATTCATGTTTGCTACTTGTGGCATAAAGGGAAAATGAACAAAGTGAGCAGCTCATTTAGTAGGCAAAGAAATACATTAAAGTGTGTGTTGTGTAACCTGATCCCTGTTGCTTTTATCTACTCTCTCTGCTTCCATTAATGTAACCTGGATCGGTGAAAGTGCACCAAAGCCAAGCACATGCTGCACTCGGAGCAGATACAGCCTGTGGCTAGCATGCAATTCTAAAATTCTGTTTGGGGTTATTTGGAAAAGGCTGTGTCAAAGTTAAACGATATCTTTTATTCCTCACGTTCTTTTCTCTCAAGCACATTCTCCCTCCAACACTTACAGGAGAGAAGAGAATTCTCAGTGGAAACATCACTGGTTTTCCATCATTTCATTAGAAATGAAACACAAGAAACACAATCCACAGGGACAAATTACAAAGGCAGAAAAAAGATCTTTTTAATGACTTACTGTTAACAGACTTCCCAAAGCAGTCAGAAAAGGCCCCTTTTTATCCGAGACAGTTTCTCACCTGGTATGGGCAGCTTCTAAAGCTTCTGTCATAAGATATGCAAACCTGAAGAATGATGGGGAGAGAGACAGCAGCAGATGGGAAAGGGAAAATAACAGAGGAAAGGTAACAGTGATAGGAGGAGAGCAAAGGGAAGAAACACAATGGAAGGAAGCAAATTTAATCACAAGGGGTGAAAGAAAAAAAGAAAGAAAAAGAGGGAGAAATAAAGAAAGAAAGAGAGAAAGAAAGAGAGAAAGAAAGAGAGAAAGAAAGAGAGAAAGAGAAAGAAAGAAGGAAAGAAGGAAAGAAAGAAGAGGAATAAGCATGGAAAAGGCTCCACAGAGAGCTCCAGTGTGAATTTCTAGTAAAAAAAAAAAGTTATCAGAAGCTAGGGAAACCATGCATACACGTTAGCTGCATTCAGTGGGTCTCACTTGAGCCTGTCGCTATTCAAGTCCTGACACTGTTCGAGCGGGGCCGTGGCCCGTGCTGAGCACGGACAGGGTTTGCAGCTCCCGGCAGGAGCGGGCGGCTCCGAGCGCAGGAGCGGCGGGCGCGGCCCCGGCTGCTGCTGCCGAGACACCGGCACACGAGCCGCCTCCCAAAAGCCCCGAGGGCGGAAAAGTCACCGTGAACGTGTGGAGGCGGCGAGGCCAGCGCCCGGCACGGCCAGGGATGGAGGGAGATGCGGTGGCCGGGGCCGGACCCCGCTGTGGGGCGAGGGGCGGTGTCCGGGCTGGGTGCCAGGGCAGGGCAGGGCAGGGGGTGGGCGGTGGATGGTGGATGGTGGATGGTGGATGGTGGATGGTGGATGGTGGATAAACCCCCCGGCCGCCCCGCCCGGCAGGGCGGGATGAGCT
>VWZS01007229.1:786672-958348 GCA_013397075.1 Rhabdornis inornatus
CCCATCCCATCCCATCCCATCCCATCCCATCCCATCCCATCCCATCCCATCCCATCCCATCCCATCCCATCCCATCCCATCCCAGGCCGGCTGGGTGCCCGCTCTGCCCGGGCAGAGCCAGCGTTGCTCTTTTCTCTCCCGCTCAGCCCAGGCAGCACCGCGGGAGCCCGGAGCCGGACCGGCCTCGCTGCAGCGGTGCAGGTGAGGATGCGGGCTGGGCTGGGCACCGAGGGGCCGGGCATCGCTGCACCTCACTGCGGACAGCGGGCCGCTGGGATGTGCGGCTTCCCTCGGAAAGAGAGCATCCACACATTGCATCCAGGGCTCATGGGGCTGATGGGCTCGGGTGGTGCCGGGCTTCCCAGCGCCGCTGCCCGGGGAGAGCCCTGTGAGAGTGCGGGGTGGAGGGATGGCTGTTCTGGCTGTCGTCAGGATAACGAGCTTCTCGTATCTCGCCGCAGTACTGTGACACCATCCGTATTTTGGGTGGCTGTTGTACCGTTGGTGATTCTTCAGGACTCGCCCTCCAATGTGTGTTTTATCCCAGCCACGAGGACTGTCGGTCCTGAAGGAAAGTTTAGTGTGAAAGCAGCGAGAGAAGATTGTGTGACTGCATCTAGAGCTTTAGCTTGTTCATGGAGTTTTGTGTTGTGCAAAGCATCCTCGCTCGAGGTGGAGCTGAGGTCTGGTCTGGCTCAGCAGCACCATTTGCTTGGTGGGAGCCTTTCTGCCTCTCGGTAAACGAGCTGGCAGTATCGGGTCACCGCAGCTCAGCACTCAGCTTTTTGGATGTGGTTTATCTTGGCAGCTCGACTGTGTCGCTCATGGCACGTTGCTGAAATGTAATTGGGGTGTGTGGTTCCCACTGCCTTGTTCGAGGGTGGGAAAAGGAAGGATTGCTTTGTAGTCCTTGTTCATGGCTCCTCAGAGGGAGTCACCTTTCCTTCTGCTTTTTCCCTGCTCTTTCTGGGAAAAAGCAAAGAAAAAATGTCACATAACTGCAAATAGGTAACCAAACCAACCACCAATAATAGGAAATGCTCCACTCCAATTGTCCCATCAAGAATTCAAGATATAGTAATACATTTTTTTGTTTCTTTCTGGGCTAGCTAGGCTACTGAACAGAAATCTTCAGTAAGAAGTATGTTTAAGAGGAAGGAAAAAGAAAAAACACTGCAGTCTTGAGTAGAGCATACTTCTTACTTTACGATGGAGTATTTTTGAGCACTTTATAGTAAGACAGTATGAAGCAATAATCTTAATAAAAACGGTAAATTTACTGAAAGACTGAAGAGGTTTTTCAGTGTCTTGTTTATAGCTGCTGATTTCTTTGTTCTTTCTGAAAGGAGTCTGGAGTGGCAGTTAATAATACTTCACCTACAGCAATGTCCTTGCCTCGGAACAGGAGAATCCACAGTATGGAATGTGGACCATCCAGTAAGTTATTTATGTTCCTACATAAAGTGAACTTCTCTTGTCCCTTATTTTCTCCATTGTTTAATCATTCTTAGGAAGAAAAAAAGGAAATCCTAAAATAGCGATTACAGGCCTTAATGATAATGAGGCTCTATCTTGTTTGGTCTCAGAAGTACCCAGGAGTATGGAAATTTGTCACAGAGTTTCACCTAGCTTCAAGTTTACACTTGGTTCTGGTTTGATAATTTGAAATACTGTTCCTAACTGCAGGTTTTGTAATAAAGAATTTTCAGAAAGGAAATCTTCTCTTTTGGTGGCATACCTAAAAATGTGGGTTGATGTTTAGACACCATTAAACTGCACGTCCTGTACATTTTTTGTGCTTGGAGATTTTGTTTGTTTTTGCTGAGGTTACCTGCAGATGCTTTTTGTGTGTATGATCTATGGGTTAGCAGGATAAAGTCCTTTTGGCCACCAGCTTGCAGTGGTGGGCATTTCCTTGAGGAATGTGCATCTTTGGTTTTTTGATTTGTCTTATTTTCAGAAGTGAAGTGGACAGGCTTAAAATATCTTTGCTAAAGGGTAAAGATCTTCTGTGTTAACTCTTAGAAGGGTCTGTCTTGCTTGTCTTGTACAAAAGAGAGGAATGAGGCAAAATAATTCAGAGTAATTTTAGTTAGTGATGCAAACCCTCTAGTTTCTCTTCAGTCAGCCTGATTGCATTGGATGTGGGACCCACCTTGAAGTGAAGAGTCTCAAAAGAAATGTTTCAAAATAAATGTGTATTTTGATGGAGATGCAAGATGCCTTTGAACAGCTATGATGATGCTGCTAAGGAATGTCTCTGTGTGAAGTTTGGGCACTGCAGAACCCCCTGCAGTGATGTGGGCCGGATTACAGTCACACTTTGCCAAAGGCTGTGATAAATAATGGGCCCAAGGTTCTGCCACTGCTCATAGAAGAATTTAAAAGTGGGATGAACTGAAAAAGAGGTCCACGTGCCAAGGGACTAAAATAACCCTGCCCAGGGGGCTGCAGCCTCGTCAGCAGTTATGGGGGCTGGAGTATTTAAGCTGAGAACAGCAGAGAAGAATTCAGGCCTCTGTAATCAGATGATCCCAAGCCTTCACCTTATTTAATAAAGAAGGAATTTGAGGCTGGCTGCTGCATCACAGCAATGGTGGCATTATCAGTGTGGTCTGCAGGTTTTAGTGGTAACACTGGTTAGAAATCCCATTATTGCTTATGTGACTCAAACCATGCTGCTTAGGGATGCTGTTTTCTCCTAGAAAAGTCTCACCAGTTTTCAGTTTCAGATTCCAACCCAGTGCACTCAACTGGCATGATGTCAAAGGGGAAAGAGGAGCTGAGGAGTTTTTAATAGGTGTTGCTTTCAGGTTAATGGAAGACAAAATATTCTTCTGTAAGATTTCCTAATTTTAACTTTCAGTTAGTCTTGATGTCTTTCCCCTTTCTGCAAGTATTAAGATGTTTCTCACATTTCCAGGGGAGAGATAAACTTTTGGTGTGCTCATATGGGTTAGCTTATCTGCAGAGCTCATATTCCTTTAATGACAAAGATTAGAATGACCCCCTTGTTACAGGACATTTATTTTGAATACTTTAGGAAGTATTTCGGTGTTAATGGAGCAGAATGGGAGGATGAAAGGAGGCCAGGTTTACAGTGGTAGGAGCACTAAATGTGATCTGAAACAATGCTGCTTTCCTCATTACCTGCTTAAGGATAGCTAATGTTTGCACACACAGCTGTTCTATGCAGTGTAAGGAAAGATGCTTAAAAATGAGGTAAAAAGGGATATAAATAAACACAACAGCTGAGATTATCGTATTTTCTTAGAATCATACACACACAGACAGAAGAGATCTTCATAAAAAAGAAAATGGTTATGAGTGGGTGATTTGATTTTTTGATTCAGGTTTGACTAACACCTTTCTGTCTATGGGGAGCCAGGGAGATCCATCCCAGTGCCAGTGAGGGTGCCCAGGTCAGCTGGCTGTTTGCACAATCTGAGCAAACACGGCTTGGAGCAGGTTACCTGAGCCATTCTGAGGGGAATCATTCAGCCTCAAACATCAAAAGGGGGCTAACTTCCTCTGCAGCTCAGAGGAACATGACTTGCAGCCTAATTGCACATTATTGTAACTGGACAGGCAGCAGGGCACAATCTTAGAGAAGCAAAGAACAGAGAGCAGAGCTCTGGTTACACAGGTCTCACAACACTCAAGATGAAAGAGATCAATGTCTGCCTCTCTTGACAAGAGGAACAGGCTTTTGCATTATTGACAAGACTGGTCCCTGTGAGCATGTAAATGAGATGGCTCAGTCAGTGTAAGGAGGGAGCTTTCTGCATGGTGCCTGCATTATTTTTATTGACCTGCTGCTGGCCAGGCAGGGAAAGGAGCAGGGTAGTTGGGCTAGCAGGCAAAGAAGCATTGCCTTTTACTCTGTCAACCTGCCCTGTTCTTTTCAGCATGGCCCCTTTTTTTTTTTTCTGTTGAAACCAAGGGAATAAAAAATTAATTGTTTGGATATTTTTAAGAACTTCAAGTAATTACTTATTACTTATAATGTGATGGCAAATGGAAATGGTAATTGCTTGAAGTTGAAAGGGAGTAAGTTTAGGTGGGATATTAATACAAAATTATTGACTAAAAGGGGGGTGAGACACTGGAATAGGTTGCTCAGAAGTGTGGATGCCCCATCCCTGGAAGTGTTCAAGGCCAGGTGGGATAGGGCTTTGAGAGACCTGGTCCAGTGGTCTTGGAATGAGATGATCTTTAAGGTCCCTTCCAATCAAAACCATCCTAGGATTATTTTTAAGAATGATGTATTTGTAAAGATAAAGAAAAGAAGGCCAAGCCTTCAGTTTGTATCTTCCTGAAACACTTTCTTCTGAGCAACTTGTCTGCTTTCTGAAACAAAAGCAATCTCAGTTTGTATTCTAAAGCACAAAAACCACTATGATTGCATAATAGTAAATTATAAAAATTAAAATCCTTTCCTAAACAAACTTTATAGGAGCAAATACTAGCAAAACAAGTAAATGGATCATATTTAAAAATAAAAAAGATTTAATCACGAGGTTTACATTTAGTAACAGGAAACTTTGTTTCTGTTCGTGTGCATTTTTCTTTAGACTGTGAAAATTTTGTCATATTTTGATAGGGATCTTCACAGGGAAAATAGAAATTAAAAAAAATCCGAAACAACACCTCCCTCCCCAAGCCCAAATCTGTCATTGCAAGTCAGGGATCTGTGTCTTTGTGGAAAGTGCTTGTGGTTAAGGTGAGCTGGAAGGAGGGCAGGCAGGTATGGATACACAGCTGGGATCAGAACACTTTTGTTTCTGAGGCAGCTGCTGTCACCCTGGCAGAGCTCACCCACGGGGGTTACTGGTGTGTGCATGTGGCCATGGGCTTCTCTGTGTGCAGTTCTTGTTCCCTTCCTCCATTTGCTGCTTAGGACACCGAAAACACGTCAGACTAACTTGTCACAGACACTTTGATTTGGCTTCTCTAACGATGAAATAGGTTTGTTGCTCTGGCTGTGTAAGCTGAGTTGAAGCTTTCACACTCTGTTTTGTTTTTGTGGGGCTGGCTGCACTCTCCAGGACACTTTAAGAAGTTAGCAACTCCTGTCATTGTCAGAGCTACACTCAGTGAAAGAACTGGATCTTAAGAAAGAAAACTGCCAGAATTCCTTTTTGACATGCCTTGTTTTTCTCCACTCAGATTCTCTCACGTGTTTTAATGGAGGCGAGTGTGTCCACAGAGATGTGTGTGACTGCAGCCGGTTCAACGCCACAGGACCGAGGTGCCAGGCAGGTGAGAAAAGAGAGAAATCTGCCTGGCTCTCTGTGACTGCACTGCTGCTGCCCCAGCTGCAGTGGCTGCTTTCTGCTCTCTGTGGCTGCACTCCTGCTCCCCCAGCTGCAGTGGCTGCATTCCTGCTCCCCCAGCTGCAGTTCCTGCTCTCTGCTCTCTGTGGCTGCATTCCTGCTCCCCCAGCTGCAGTTCCTGCTCTCTGCTCTCTGTGACTGCACTGCTGCTGCCCCAGCTGCAGTGGCTGCTTTCTGCTCTCTGTGGCTGCACTCCTGCTCCCCCAGCTGCAGTGGCTGCATTCCTGCTCCCCCAGCTGCAGTGGCTGCATTCCTGCTCCCCCAGCTGCAGTGACTGCTTTCTGCTCTCTGTGCTTGCACTCCTGCTCCCCCAGCTGCAGTGGCTGCACTCTGCTCTCTGTGGCTGCACTCCTGCTCCCCCAGCTGCAGTGGCTGCTCTCTGCTCTCTGTGGCTGCACTCCTGCTGTCCCAGCTGCATTGCCTGCTCTCTGCTTTCTGGGCTTGCATTCCTGCTCCCTCAGCTGCAGTTCCTGCTCTCTGCTCTCTGTGACTGCACTCCTGCTGCCCCAGCTGCAGTGGCTGCATTCCTGCTGTCCCAGCTGCAGTTCCTGCTCTCTGCTCTCTGTGGCTGCACGGCTGCTGCCCCAGCTGCAGTGGCTGCTTTCTGCTCTCTGTGACTGCACTCCTGCTCCCCCAGCTGCAGTGGCTGCATTCCTGCTCCCCCAGCTGCAGTGGCTGCATTCCTGCTCCCCCAGCTGCAGTGACTGCTTTCTGCTCTCTGTGCTTGCACTCCTGCTCCCCCAGCTGCAGTGGCTGCACTCTGCTCTCTGTGGCTGCACTCCTGCTCCCCCAGCTGCAGTGGCTGCTCTCTGCTCTCTGTGGCTGCACTCCTGCTGTCCCAGCTGCATTGCCTGCTCTCTGCTTTCTGGGCTTGCATTCCTGCTCCCCCAGCTGCAGTTCCTGCTCTCTGCTCTCTGTGACTGCACTCCTGCTGCCCCAGCTGCAGTGGCTGCATTCCTGCTGTCCCAGCTGCAGTTCCTGCTCTCTGCCCGAAGGCTCCCTTCATGCTGGAGCATTTTCTGTCTCCTTTCTTTCATGTTGTTATATTTCACAGCGTGTCTCGGGCACTGCCCCGTCTCAACTCCTGCTGGTGTCAAAAACCAGCGCTGTGTCTCAAGGGACTCTCCTTTTGTCAGTGTATAACACAGGTGCTGAGAGAGATCATATATGCAGGACATGGGGCCAGTATAATTTTGAAACTTTTGATGGACTCTATTATTACTTTTCTGGGAAATCCACCTACACCCTTGTGAGACACACAGAACTGGATGAGCAGAGCTTTTCCATACAGGTAGGGAATGGTTCCTCTGCATTCTTCTGAGCTGGTGTTGAAATGCTAAAAATGTATTAATTTTAAGAGATGAAAAATAGCTTGAGATGATAATGGGGGGTTGTGAAATGTAATCTAGATGTGATTTTAACAGGATGTGGGCTGCCAGCTACTGTAGCATAGAATGTGTAGAGGTGGAATAAAATTGCTGTGTGTCCTTCCAGAGCCTGCTTTGCTCACTCAAAGCTGTGAAAAGCCCACTCCATGACCGTGGCTATGAAAACACTGCTCAGTTTTTTCCACAAGAGGGGGACCAAACTTCTTGTTCCTGTGCTGAGTGCAGATTTGGGGGTATTAGTTCTGTTGCATGTTTATTGCAGAGTATTTGATTAAAATGTTGATTTTGTGATTTTATTTGGCAGGTGAATAATGATCCTGAATGCCATTCTTCTCCTTATTCCTGCAAAAGGTCCATTAGCTTATTCTTTTCTGGAGATGAACAGATAGAGATGAGCAGTGAAGTCACCTATAAAGGATTTGGGTAATTGCAGTCATGTTTCTAATGCTGTAGTTGCACTGGAGTTAATATCATGGCACCATTTTGATAACAGAGATGTAAACTTACTCCTTGGTAGGCTGAAAAAGCATCCAGACCACAGCTGCAACAATTACTCTCCATTTAGAGTAGTGTCTGAGAAAGGTGACACCTAAATTAGTGGTATATAGAATTAAGTATAACCATTGGCAGTCGTGGTTTTTGCTGCTATTTGCAAATTCATTTGGTTTAGTGGAGTTATTCAATATTTAAATCAGGGATTTTCACTTGTAGGAGGGACGCATCAGCAAGCAATTTATTTTTAATGGTTACATTTTCAAACACAATATTATTTTTGGTTCTGTGTGTCATTCCAGAGTACAATTGCCTTATGTTATTGGGAACTTACACATCCAGAAACTGGCTGGATACTTCCTGGTCAGGCACCAGTATGCCTTTACCCTGGCTTGGGATGGTACATCTGCAGTGTACATCAAAATGGCACCAGAGTACCTGGGCAAAACCCAGGGGCTGTGTGGAAACAATAATGCTGTTCTGCAGGATGATCTGGAAACCAGTTATGGTGAGTACTTAAGATACTTCCTGCTGTGTAATGTGGTGGTTGTTGGTTTTGTTTTTTTCTGGTGGAAAAAAATGTTACTTTGCTTAGTTTTCAGTGGTAATGCTGACTGAATTTAAGATGGGTGACTTTTGAAATGGAAAATATGGTATGGAAATTCTTCCACTAAATGATATTTAGTGAAGAGGCCCAATTTAATGTAGGTGGGGCTCTAGGGAGGAAGATCTTAAACTTGTCTTACTCAATTACCTACAACGGTATTTGTACTTCACTTTCCTGGGACCTGAAAGGTAAAATCTGTTTTTAAGTGTTCACTGCCCTTTTAGAAATGTTGCAACCTGTGAAAGCCTGAGGTATTGCTGTTGGAAATAAATCAATAATTAGTAACTCAAATTAATGAAAACTGTCAAATCCTGTTTGATCTGGCATTGCATATATGCTGATGCTTTCAGAAATAATCAGTGATCTTTCAATGTCAACTTCAGACACTTCCAAATGGTTTGGCTTTCAGTAAATAGCGGGTGAAGACATCTATAAAATTAGTAAGGAAAAAAAATGGGGAGAAAAGATCAGGTCCCTTGAAAAGTATGTCAAGTGAGGCCATAAAAACTCCTGGAAATCATTGCTTTGGGCTGTTTAACTGTTGGCTCCTCTTTAGCTGGAGGATATTCTTGTAGAGCACTGCTCCAAAGCTCAGAGTGGATGTGATTTCCTCTGTTCATGCATTGCCCTCAGCTTCAGACAGCACCAGCCCTGCCCTGCTGACAGGCATTGCCCCCCCTAACACCGTGCTCACTAAATGGAGCTGTTTATACCAACACAAGATCCAGGGCTCGTTTCCCCAGACACTCTCACCTCTCAGTGTCTCAGTCCCTTAGAGCTGCATTTGTAGCACAAGGGAGTGAATTCACTGTGCACGAGCTTTATGCACTCAGCTTGGGGAGCAGCAGGAGTAAAGATGTGGCAAGACAAGCATTTATGGGTAATCCAAGCAGTAAGCAATGTCCAAGGTGGATAATAATAATAATGATGGATGAATTGGTTTAACCCTGGTATGGACATTTCTGTTTAAATAAGAGTCACATCTCTATTTGGCTAACTCAGACAATTGTTCTGTACCATTGCAGTGACCCAGGAATGCCCCATCTTTCTTGGGTTTTAGACTCCCTGTTGGGAGTTTTATATAAAAGTAGCAGCACAGACCTATGCGTTATTTATTGATTTATGTAAGCTGTTTATTAAAGCTTTTCTTTCCTTTATTGCATTGATGGACTAAGGCATGCATGGTCCTTCTCCCTTAAATCCCTTCTTTGCCAAATTGCCTGAGCAATCTGCTTTATGCCATATGAAAGCCCACTTCTGTAGTTCCTTTTAAAAGTATTTTTTTGCTTCTTGAAAGGACCAGATTGATTTCAGCTGATTCACTGAGTAGTGGGAAAGGTTAGGTGTTCTCTTCTTGATGTGCTTTGATTACTGAAACTTTTCCCTGGGAAATCCTATAGAAGCACTGCTGTTCTTCCAAGTCACTGTGTGTCCCTGTGTGTGTGTCTTGTGCCTAGGAAAACTGACAGATGATGTAACAGAGTTTGTAGAGAGCTGGCAGGAAAATCCTCCACAAGGAACACCCAGCTGGGATAAATCTCTTCTCAATGAACCACCGTGTCTGAGACAAAGCCATGAGTCTCTGCAGGTTTGCATCAGCACAAAAGGATTATTGCCATAGCTGGTGATTCTAATTGGAGCAAGAATTTGACTTAATTTTAATTTTCAATGAATAGTTTGACAACTTTTAAAAGCTTTGAAGGAGACTGGAAATATTCACATCTTTTTTTTTTGGGATAATATAATTCAAATGCTTGTTTGCAGCAGGTCTTCCCTTGTCTTCTCATCACCCCACTGCTCCCCCCCTTTTCTTCCATATTTAATTCTTGAGCTTTTCAAATATTATCTTGTCTGCACAGCAGCCAATAGAAGTGTTTGACTATGAAGCTGAATGAGTGACAAGTTGTAAAGTATGGGATTCTTCTAGAACTTATCTGTAGGAAGGATAGAAAGAAGCAAGGAAGCAAAACCAGAGTCAGAGCACAGTTCATTTGCCAGTGTTTAAAAAGAGAACTATTGTTGCTTTTTTCCATGACTTTGAAGTAATTTTTCATTTTAATTCGTATTTTCAGGCTATAACCCTTAAATTAAAGTGCTTTGAAACTAAAGCTGGTGCCAGCTATGGTTTATTTCTCTTGCCTTTTACTGTGCAATTCAATTAAAATGAAGGCATTTTTCAGGTGCTCTTGGCTTAGCTGAAGGATTATCTGTGCCCTTTTTGGGGAAGGGATGTGTTATGGTATGACCTTGGCTGAAAGGTTCAGTGTTATGGAAACTCTGATGTGGGGAGCAGTGTGTTGCTAAACACTGCTTCTGTTTGGTGAGAGGAAAGTGATTCCTAGACACAGACTATTCTGATTGTCTATTCTGATTTTCCACGGCATTCTATTTAATTCTGCTTATGTTTATTTTTGAAAACCTCATTACAACAGCTGTCTCTTTCATTTCAGAGGGCATATGCTCTGTGTAATATCCTGTTACATCCCCCATTTAAACAATGTCATGAGTATGTGAGTCCTCTTTCTTTTATGGCAAGCTGCACAAATGATCTCTGCATGTAAGTGAATGTTTTTGGCTAATTCCAAAGCTATGATAAAAAAAACATAGTCCTTCTATCATAAGAATGAATTATAGATGTTAAATGATTTCTGGCTTTCTCTGCATGTAAGTTTTTATCTAACATTGTTCTGTTATCTTGCTTTTCTCACTTGTTCTACTTTTACTGCTGTGGCAAGCTGTGGAGCTGTTCCTGCTTTCTTTGGTATAAGAATGACCAAAGTCAGACCCAGATATTTTTTCTGATGTATTAGTCTATCTCCCCTGAACATATCACCTTTTTTTTTCCTGAGTGTACAATGTCCTTAGGTGCTTTCTGCCATTCTAAAACCTTCTAAATATAAAGAAAAAGCCATGGTGAGCAGGTCAGTTTCTGCAAGCTGTGTGGTGATCCATTGAAAAGAGGAATTTGATAACCATTTGAACTTATGCTAACATTTTATAACCTGCTACACTTCTGATGTGACTAGTTAAATAAAAAAAGGCAGGTCAGAAGATAATTTCCATTTCTTGTACCCTGGTGGCTCACTGGTAGAAGTTTTACACTTCCTTCTTGTGAGTTTTCTGCAGAATGTTACTCCTTGCTTAAAAATCAAGACCTTTATTGAAGTCTCCTTATACTGCTGTATTTCTGGCTTTTCTGGATTTATTCAGAAAAATAGTTTCAGGTCCCAAATGTATTGATACTTGTATTGATGACTTCTCTTCAAGGGTGGCAGAAAGTTTTTTGTTTTTTTTTTTATCCTTTTAAGATTCTTAACCTGGCCCAACAGCCCAGTGCCACTGTTAAAGGAGATTCAAAGAGCTCGGGGTGGATGCCATGCAGGAGCATCCCCGAGGCTGTGAGGGTGTGTCTGGGTGGGGACACAAAACAACCTGTCACTTTTTGTTTGTGTAAGGTCAGCAGCTGATGATGCAGCGTGGTGCCGAGCCCTCGCTGAGTATGCCAGAGCCTGTGGCCAAGCAGGAAAGCCCCTCCACGGGTGGAGAGTGCACTTCCAGCAGTGTGGTAATGCCTGTGCTCTTGACCTTGGGAATGCTGCCTGCTCCTGGCGTTTTCAAAAGGGTGCCCTTCGTAGCTTTAGTTCTTTGCCTTTCTCCAATTCTGGATTAATATAATTCCTAGTGAAGCTGTTAAGTGAGTCAAACTCGCTTCAAGGCTGCATAAATGCAATGGATTTTTCTCTTTAATATGTACAATTTATACTGAATTCATTTAAAGCACTAAGCCTATTAAAACGTCTTTCTTTAAGGTGATTAATCATTTTTATTTTCATGGAGCTACTCTTTCAAATATTGTCAAAGTCATGGCTTTGTGATATATGAAATGTGTGTCATGAGTCTTAAAAATAAATTTAAATTGCATTTTCATAAGACTTCATCCTACAAGTCACATAAAGTAAGTTTGAAAGAGGTTATTTAACTTGTTCACCTGCCTGGAACACGGGACCAAAACTGCTTTGTCATCCATGAAAGAAGATTTCCACTGTGGTTCCAATAAAATCTATTAATGGGTGTCCTGACTGCTTCTGATGCTGGTCTGAGAATCTAAACAGCTCTGCTGTGAGGAAGTGTAATTTAAGGTTTTCCTTCTTAATGCACCTTTAATGGAGAGAATGTGAATGTGTAAATACATAATCAGTTCTCAGTGTGCTAGGAAAGCCATTGTTTTAGAGGATGTTTATCTAGAGAACTCAGCTGACATGCCTGAGAACACACACCTGAAAGAAACCTGTGCAACCCATTTAAGCCCTGTGACAGCAGCTCTAGACCTTTTAATTCCTGTTTCTGCATTCCAGCCGTTGTGTGTCCTGCACCCCTGACCCACAGGGAGTGCATCAGCTGCTGCCCAGTGTCGTGTCAGCAGCAGCCCCAGTGCATTGGCAGCGAGCTGCACTGCATCGACGGCTGCTACTGCCCAGAGGGTGAGTTCTGCCTGTGACACAGCGTTCAGCTTGTTCCTCCCCGTGCTTACTGCTCCAGAGAGAGAGGGAGCAATGGCAGCAACACACACACACACACACTCCTCAGAGAAAAAAAGGCATTTTACTGAGAGCATGATCCGTGTTTATAGCATCTTCTGCAGGGCCAGGACAGGACAGCAGCTCGCTGGACACCTGAGAGAACACCTCTGGGACAGCCCTTCACTAAGAGTCCCATGGTTGGTACCAGGTGTCCATCTTTGTTATTAATTCCATCCTGTTTTGGCCAAGGTATCATCCTGGCAGAAATTCTGACACATTATCAGCTTGGGAACGGGGCTGAGAGAGCAGGAGAGGCTCCAGCCTGAGAATGATTTTCCAGGCTCTCATTTTCCTGCATCTCCAACAGTGTGTCCACACCTCCCCACGTTCACAGCCCTCTATGCCTGACCAGGTTAAAGCAGGAGTTCTTTATAAACTGAGTGCCAGCAGTGTGAGTTCCTGACCTTGTTTTCCTTACTGACAAGAACCTTTCCCTCCCTATGAAAAGCAGGAAGAGGTTTCAGCTCAGATTCACGTGCTAGCTGTAGAGCTGCACAATTCCATTGAAAAAGAGGGTTTGCTCTGTTGTTACAGGGCAGGCATCCTCCTGATTGTGGTGGCTGCTGAGTGGTTTTTGTTGGTAGGGGGAGAATTATTTTCGTGGCTTGGTTTTTTTTTTGTTTTTTTTTTTTTCCTGGTTAGGGTGACTAGAAAAGCTCAAAACCATGACATAAATACAACTCATTCCTGCAGCCAGAAACAAATTTATGATACTGAGGTTCATAGACTGTTGTATGATTCTGGCAAGTGAGATATTTAGCAGTGTGGTCTTTAAAACTTTGCCCTCATCACCACAATAGATGTTGATTTTCCACTTTTCCCCTAGTTTTTGGCTTCTGTTGAGTACAGAATTCTATCTAAAAGAGGACAGAGAAAGTTATCCCATGGATCTTCAAGTCCTGCCTCTTATATGTACCCTGATTATTTATAAGCTTAATCATATTTGTCATAAATTATGCCTTTTATGGTTTGGAAAATCCTCTTTTTCTTCTTGTCCTCTGGTCAGAAAATAATAATTATAGTAATAAGGGAAAAATGGCAGAAAAAAGATCAGTAAAATTGGGACCATAGAGGAAAAGATTTGCAACTGTGTTTAAAAAATAAGCCAAAGGTACTCAAAGCAGCCTGTATGTTTGAGTTTATTTTGTGTATGTGGTGTCCTCTCCCTCTCACCCAGTAGTGCAAATAACAAATATTTAATTATGTTTACTGTATCTCAAGAAGTTTAGTGACTTGATCACTGTAATATAATTTATTTAATAAAATTCAAATGCACTTCTTTTGGAGGAAATGACTCACAAATAGTCTAGAGATTTATTGTCATACATGAACGACCACTGGTGTTGTTCTTGAATATAATTGTTAGTGCTCTGTCAGCCATTGTCATGGATATTTCACTTTTTTCTTGTTATTTTATTTCTTCTAGGATTAATTTATGAAAATGAATTGTGTGTCAAGCCTATGGACTGTCCTTGTGACTACCATGGAAGTTTCTTTCAAACGGGTTCAGTGGTTTATGAAGACTGTAATAATTGGTAAGTTTTTTTTTTTTACATTGTGAACCAAATCCTTTAATGATAATAAAAAACAGCCTCTTCAAGGCCTATTTCAGTTAGAAATTGGATAAATTGGTAGGTACTCACTGTTTTGACATAACAAATTGTTGTTCTGTGTATGTTTTGCAGTTATGGAAAAGATAAACTGTTAAGCTATTCATGTGGAAGAAGAGAAAATGACAAATATTGCAGAGAATACTGTAATATTTAGTGCTGTTTTTCACTTTGAACTCTCCCCTAAAAATAAAAACAATTTAGAATTCCAAATCTTAATGGGAGAACTGTGCTGACTTTGTCTCCTGTTTGTATTGTCCACTTGGACATAAAGAGCCTAATGGAATTGTGACATTGAGCTGCTGTTCTGGAATTTCTGAGTTAATTTTATAAATGAGAAAGAAAAATGTGTGGGAAGAGGAAGTGCCTTTTATTGGATCACCTTAACTGAACAAAATGGATGAGCTTGCAGATGTGCAACTTTTTTTTCTCCCCCCAACAAATCTTATTTTTAAAAGTCGTAAGATTCAAATTGCTTGTGTTTATTCTTCTCAATGCCATTAATCCTTAACTTTTCTAATGATTATTAAGGAGCTAAAAAGAAATGACAATGACATTGGACACATGGAGGAAATTCCACATGTTCATGTCCTCCTGACAAGCTTGCAGCCATTCTAAAGACAGTGGTGACTTTGTTGTACCCTTTTGTAAGGCTCAAGATACTTGGTGCTCATTCCATAGAGAAGGAATCCAGGAAGAACAACTGAGGGACAGCTGTGTATCATTCACAGAATTAAAGTATGCAAACTTTTTGTTTTGATTTCAGCACCTGCATCGGAGGAAAGTGGATCTGTACAAATTTTACATGTCCAGGTATGTGAAAGTCTTGAATACTGAACTGCTTGATAACTCAATTCTTACTTCAGTAAATATTACTTTTAGATGTTAATATGATGCTTCATTATGTAACTTGCATTTTTATTTCAATCTACACACTCAGTAGATTAAATATTAAAATGGCCTGGCTTATCAGTTAAATGTGTTAATGTTTCTGAAAACCAGTTTTAAGAGCCACAAACCAAATACCCATAATATAAGGGTGACAGATCTTATTGTCTCCTTCTGAGGGAGGAGCTGTTCAGGTATCCTGGCCTGGCATCAGGTAGGAACTCCATAAGAAAAGCAAGGAAAATTTAGTTTCCTAACCGTGTTCAATACCTGGCTGTGATATAAACACAATTTTATAAGTTTATAATGTTGCAGAGTGTGTGCAGTCTGCAGCAGTGATAACTATGCTGTCTTTATGAGCTGCTCACGTGCACTGTTTGTGTTGGCAGCCGAATGCTCGGTTTCAGGGGACACTCACGTGCTGACGTTTGACGGGCGCAGGTACACGTTCCGAGCCAGCTGCCAGTACATCCTGGCCAAGAGCCGCAGCTCCGCAGCCTTCAGCATCTCCCTGCACAGTGCTGCTTGTGGGCAGGTAGGGCTGCCAGCCTGCTTGTCACACCCACACCCTGAAGGGCCCTCGTTCAGGGGGGAAAAGGCATTTAGCAGGAAAAGCAAGCTACGAGCCTGTGGAAGTGTGTAGCTGATACTAAGGGTGCTGTTGAAGGTGGTTCTAAGGTTGGTCCTATTTTATATTTGAGAGTTTCTGCTGCTGTGCACAGGTGTCACCAAGTATTTTGTCTGCCTTATGTCCAAGACCCAGTCTTTCCTTTATTTTGTATGTCCATTTCTGTCCAGTTTCATGTATTATAAAACTCTGTGTGATGTATGGAACACTGGTAAGGTTTTTGACTACAGGGTTTCATTTGTTTCACTGTCTTGATAAGGCTTATAGTTTTCAGGAAGTTGTGTCAAGATAGAACAGATCTTAAAAATACATATATGTTATGGGAAGTGCAGGTGACTGAGATTAGCTGTTTTCTGGAATCAGGCTTTTCTCACTGTCTGAGTTCTACACGTGAATGTAAGGGCAGGATTTTGCCCACACTTTTATATTAAAGTTGTGATTATCAAACTGCTGGATTTGCAGTAGGACAAAGAGTTTGTGTCTTGGCCAGGTTTATGTTCTGTCTCCAATAGCCTTCTGTAATAATTCTTATTTAGAAGCAACTGTACAAGCATTTGATGTGTATATAGCCTTGAATATGACTTTGCTGTAATTCTAGACCATCTGTGTATGTTAGGCCCACATTTCTACATAATTCACATAAAACCAGATTTAGCACTATTGCTTTGTTCTTCTGTGGAGGTAACTACACTAGTTTTATTTAGTGTTCTAAATAAATGTATGAGTCTATAAGTCATTTTACATTAATGATTGCAGTCACTCTTCTCTGCAGTTGCAATTGCTCATACACTTGAGATTTCCTTGGGGAAATGAAATGGTTACATAAATTGTCATGCTACACTTTCAAAAGGTGTATTTCAGAAGTCTTTTTCTATTTCTGCATTTTGACCTACTTCTCTGGATGACAGAAAAGACTTAAGTAGAAAGTTAGAGCAAAATTGCAGTGACAGGTTTATTATAAAATAAAAATTATTTATTTGCAATGCAGGTAAGAGGAGAATGAGTGCAGGGAGTCACCTCATCTCAGTGGTAGAAGTTGGAAGGTATGAAAATAGCTTAACTGGATAGACACCAAATGTATTTTGAAATTTGATGATCAACAAATAAATGTCTCTTCTGTGGTTCCTAGGAGAAGTGGATCAGGATACCAGGTGAGACATGTGACAGGGCCTAGAAGTTAGCACTGTTGGAAAAGTGGATTCCTGGGTAGCAAATAAAATTGCTGTGTGACACTCTAACAGCCTTTTAGCTCTTTGAGCTAGAAGAGTTACAGTGAGGGCTGTGAAATGAAATGTTGGCAAGGACATGCACGTTTAAAAAACTTCTAGGCTTTAACTGTTTGCATTATTCTTGTGATCCTGCTAGTATTTCTAGTTCATAGGAAGATTGAGGCTGTTTCAAGATATACTTGCTTGTTGTTACAATTCCCCACTTCAAGTGCATGTTTTAGTTAGCTTGGTTTTGTTTTAGCAAGTTGGGCTGGCTTCATTCTGTGCTAACCTTGGAATCCCGAGGAGCTGATTAAATTAGTATCATCTCAGTGAAAAAAAAAAATAAATAAAAACCAGAGCTGAGAAACAAAACATGAGCATGCATCTATTCAGTCAGTGCCATAGTCTTAGGATTTTGCAGAGTCCAAGAAGCTTGGGAAAGGTGGTTGTGTACAGTGTGGCTCTACTATATCAGGGAAGAAAAGCAAAGGAAATCCCCAGAGAAGCTGTCCAGGAAACTTTTTAATCAAAGGAGAGTTGAGGCCAAAGTGGCTTTTTGCAGAAGCTCACAGCAAGGTACCTTGCAGCCTGACCAGTGTAAAAACCCAGCAACTGAGCAAATACCTGCTGTGGTAACGGGCACAGTATGTGTGTGTGCCTCAGCCCCGGGAGTTAGGAACACTTCTGTGTACAGAACAGACAGAATTGTGCTTTTTGGTTTAATTGTTGTGCTTAATTTTTGTTGGGGAAAGTGATAACAAAGCTAGTTTGCTTTCTGCAGCTTTGGTGAGTCTGCAGAGTGCCTTGCAGTAACTCCTGCCTTCTTCTTCAGCCTGACTTTGCTTCGTGTGCCTCTGGGTCCAGGTGGTTTGTAGGTGAAAAAAATAAAAAACCAGATTCTCTTGGCTTCTACTGCATGTGGGGCTTCATACTTCACCCAGCCTTTAGCAAAGGCAGCCTGATCAGTCCCTAACAGGTGTAGATTTTACAGGGGTCTGAGTAAAGCATTCTGGATGTTAACAATCAGGTGGGTAATCAGAAGATTATGGGATATCAGGGCTGCATGCTGCTAACTTAATTATCAGTGTACAGCTGGTAAGAGGGTTGTGAGAACAGTTTTTGTAGTATAATGCAGGAATGTGGGGCTTCAGTGCAGCTATTCAAGTGTCTAATTATCAACCAGCTGGTACCACTTGGCACAAGAGCTGCTTTTCAGTTCCCCAGGCACCCTCCATTATCTTTTTTTCCCATTTATTAAAATTAATGAATTGAAATGGGAAGCTAAAAGATTTGTAATGTGGAATCTCATATTTCTTGATGGTTTGAGATTTTATGTGCTTCTTTAAAAAAGCCTTATCACTCCCATCTCATTCAAGCAGACTAGAAAATGGGGAAAGAAAATACCTGGGGAGATTTTAGCTTTCTGAATCACAAAGAATCCAGTCATCCTGAGCCTTAGAGTTGGTGACATAAACAGTCATCAGGCAACAAGTTATTTCAAAACGATGTGAAATTTTGTTTAAGCACTTTCTGGAAGGAGAATCAGTCAAGTGATCAGCACAGCTTAACCTTATCTGAGTTTCAGGTGACAGCCTCACTGGCTCTGTAGTTTGTATGATGAGAAGGTCTTCTGAATATAGATTTTTTTTTTTTTTTAAAGTGTCTAGTGAGAGAAATGGCCATTCCTGTGAAAACACCTGCCAAAAGCTGGCAGGGGCAGTGCTGTGAAAGAAACAGTCTATTGGAACAGAGAACAATTGTCAGGCAGAATTTCTCCTTCAGTTTAAGCCTGAAGGAATAATAAAGCTTTTGTTGATACTGTGTAGTAATGTATATACTATGGAGGGTTGTTTTCTTGGTTCTCCTCTGCTCTTTGTGCCACCTGCTGTTCTTTTAGTCAGCTTTTTAAAAGACCAACAATATTGTCAATTTGCAGCCATTGTTGCTGAATGAAATGCACAGAAACCTAATTTCTTGGTAAAGAGGCAAGACAGCAAGATAAGCCACAAGCCCATGGCTCCACAAGGCAGAAGTCTGTCACTCCAGGAGAGCTGCTTGAGCTCATGAAATATCTCCAATTATTTTTATAATTTCCTATTTTCAGGTTTCATTTTATCACTTCATCTGCTGGTGAAAGATCACTGTTGCATTATCATCTAGAGACAGGGAAATTCTGCATGTAGTTTTTCATCTTTCCACACCACTGTGTGAACTTGTGTCCAAGGTATTTGAAGAGCTGGCAGATGATCTGCTCTGCTGCTGGTCCAGCATCTGTCAGAGCCACACATCTGTCCAGAGATCCTTGCAGCTCTAGGAATGGTTTTTAACAAGCAGGGAAACATTTGCCCTGCATTAGACAAGTCCCAGTGAAAGTCAGAGAGAGTTAATAAAAGTGTAAATCTTTGAGGTGAACATTCTGATCTCTTCACACTGTGAGTGGTGCTATTCACGGTATAATTTTGATGTTTGTGCAGCTGTCCAAAAGTTATCTTGACTATTTCTTCAGTGCCTCTTTCAGCTTTAAGATGCTTAAACGTTTACTGTTTCACCATCAGTCATGCCTTCAGTGGAGGCAGTGGGGCTGGACAGTGCAGCCTCCAGCACCTCTGGTGGTTATTCCTTGGCTGCAGCACAGCTGCAGATCCAACCAGTGCAGAATTTCCTGCAGGGAGACCCAGGCTGCTCTTTGGCCAAGTGATTTCAGACATGTCTGTGTATGTTCTGGTGCACAAGACTGTTTTGAATTTGTGCTCAACACGGTGCTGGTAAGAGATGTTTTTGTTGCAGCATTGAGACATTGAAGATGAGTACTCGAGATCAGAGTAAAATGAACAAAGAGTGTGACAAGAGTGGACCCAATTTTTGCCATTTTTTCTGGAATAGCTGTTAAATGGATACAAGGTCTTGCAGTGGAGGAGGCTGGACAGAAGAATCAGGAGTTGGGTGCTTCCCCCTTTTGTCTGTAGATGGCAGGGAATGGACAGTCTCAGCTTTATCCAGCCACACTAAGCCAGTGTAAATAAGTTGGTGTCACAAGCTATGGTAAAGAGATTTGAATGTAGGATGGGGTGTCAGAAACCTAATTTTCTTCTAGATCAATGAGTCAAAAATGTAGACTGGGATTCTTATGCCTTTTATCATGTAGCAAGGTCAGTGCTGACATGGGGAAGTTCAGGTCATCTCTTGATCCACCTCTGCCTGATTCTCTTTGATAGAACATTTCTCTTTGTAAAAAATTAAATAGTGATCAAATTCAGCCTGTTAAGAAAAATCTGCTGATCTACTGTAATTGATGTACATGCTTTAACAAGCATTCTTTCCATATTGACATTGGAAGCTGAAGTACCTGTAGTTACTCTGGAAAGTGGGAGTCCTGTCCTGAAAATTGTGATTGTAACTGATTTCTGTTAATCACTGCTCTGACTTGTTTCCATGTTACTTAGAGGTGTATTTGTTGTACAATTTCAGTCAGTTAGCTGCTTTTGGTACTGTTGACAATTAAGTTTCACTGAAGAGTGTGGGTATAAAAAAGATAAATAGGATTGGTCTAGGATTGTATTTTTCAAGAATGTTTTATCCAGACTGCAGTGCAGTGTTCCTACTAATTTTTTTTTTTTCTACATGACATTTTGACTTGGAGAAGTGAAATGCAAATGAGAATGAGCAATGGTAGCAGCAAGAAGCAAGCTGGGTCAGTTGGATACTGTGATGCTATATGCTGTCATGATGCTTTCTTTCTTATATCAATATTCATCCACAGAGCTTATGGACATGCTCTGCTCTACAACTCCCCTCAGAAGTAATGAATTCACAAGATGCTTCTGTCTTTCATTAATGTTTGCCTTTAAAAGAATTTTAAGCCCTAAAATATACTTTATAAGAACCTGGGTATATCAGAACACATTAAAGTACAAATCTGCTCTGTGGGTAATGCAGCATTGTTAGTGAGCATCAGCTCAGCCTCAGTGGGTCTTTAACCAGGGTGTCTCATGAACTGTGTGTGTCCTGGTACTAAGCTATGGGAGAATTGTTTAAATTTCTCTTTCCAAATCCCACTTCTGCACTGTATTTGCATAGCAGGTTATTGTTATAATTAAACACATTTGGGGAATAATTCAAAATACTGATTATTGTTTTTTTTTACTCAGCTGTAAAGCTGCACGTTTCATAAGTGCACTCTGCTAGGAAGCAGGCTATGTGTTAAAATTGTTAATCCCCACTAAGTATAACTTCTCTTGTCTGCTCTGCTCTCACCTGCAGAACCTGGATGGATCCTGCATCCAATCTGTCAGCCTCGTTCTTAGGCAGGACCCCAAGAGGCAAGTGACCCTGACTCATTCAGGAGATGTTTTGATCTATGACCAGTACAAAATTAACCTGCCTTATGCAGATGGTAAGGAGAAACACATCGACATGGAACTCTTATCAAACACTAGAGCAGCATTTCAGTGACATTTGTACATGTTGTGATAGTGTCAATATTGTTAACACACTGAAGTTAAGAGGCATATTTTAGTGCCAGTATTGTTACTTCTTATGAAATTCTTCACAAATTAACTCTTGATGTACTTTTTACACTAATGGTGGGAGTTGTGCAGTAGCTGCATTAGGCTATTTGTCTCTTACATTACGGTTTGTTTATTTTAACAAGTCCAAATGCCATCCCTCACATTTTCAAGGTCTTTTTAATTCTTGCTTGAGGGAAAATTCCTCTGATTCTTGAATTAAATCATTTCTTCTCCCATTTTTGTAAGCAACTCAAGTAAATTTAAGCAGAAAGAACCCTACTGCCCCTTAGAGATGAGCTGTATATTTTCAGACAAAACATTTATTTTGTTTCTTTTTGCTCTGAGTTTTTAAATCTCTGTCCTGAAGGTGTCTGGAATTCTGCATAGGAATATATGATTGTGAGATTTAGTGTTATCTTTAATGAGAGTTTTATATGCAAATCATTAGTATATTTGATGTCTGCAAGGCTTTGGCTCTTTGGGAACTTCACAAGAAAGTTTTGAACATAAGGAATAATGTTCCTGGTTTTAGGATTGCTTCTCTACTCAAAGTGGTCTGCAATCTTTATATCTTTAGATTAATTTCTTTTAATTTACCTTTGTGGATATTTCAGTGAAATCTCTATGCATTTTTAAAAAGTGTGGTGAGCCTCACAGGTTTCTTGTTTTGTTCTTGAAGTTTGAATCAGTATAACCTTTCATGAGAAATCAATGTTTAAAGGAAAATAGGGCCTTAATAGGAAAAAAACTTAGATAAAAAGTGATTTGAACCAACACCAGTGAAATGACAAGAAACAAAATGTACAATTCAACCAGGTTCCCTTTGCCTTTCAACAATGTCTGGTTTTCACTCTGCAGAGCTGTTTGAAATACGGCAACTCTCCTCTGTGTTTCTGCAAGTGAAGACACAGATTGGACTGCAGATCCTCTACGACAGACAGGGGCTGAGGCTTTACCTGCAGGTGGATGGGCGCTGGAAGGATGACACCGTGGGCCTTTGTGGAACCTT
This sequence comes from Rhabdornis inornatus, assembly GCA_013397075.1. Classification (NCBI taxonomy): domain Eukaryota; kingdom Metazoa; phylum Chordata; class Aves; order Passeriformes; family Rhabdornithidae; genus Rhabdornis; species Rhabdornis inornatus. The sequence continues at coordinate 808,930 of VWZS01007229.1, forward strand.
CAATGGAAACACAGAGGATGACTTCTTGTATGCAGAGCTGCGAGATTTCTGTCTGCCAGTATATGGATGTCTGTAGTTAGAGTGCTAGATCAAGTGTGCATTGAAGCTGGAAGGATCAATACCAAGAATAATTTATGTTGAAGTTTTTAATTAGTGAGATGGATAGCAGGGTTCAGCTTGCTAACAGAAAGTCTTAGCTTCAGCTGCAGGAGATCAAGCCAGGTTTTGGTCAAAACATTTTAATATAAAATTCTTGTGAAATATACATGATGCACAAGGGCTATTTCACCAGAAACCATGTTGCCCAAAATACAGAGTGGCCTATATAAGGAACTTTCTGCCTCTCTGCAAGGCTCTATCTCTATTTCCAGCTCCTGTTTTCTCCTGTGAGCCCTAATTTACTGTGTCTGACAGAGCCTCCATTGTTCAGTGCCTGCAGCCCAGCACAGGAACTGGCTGCTGCCTTCATTGTGGTGCAGGGAGGGATGGTCAGGGCTGCCCAAGCACCATCATCAGAGCTGCTGCTTGCACGGTTTCTTTGCAACATGTGTCTCACAGACACTAAAACCAAATTGGCTTCCAGTGGGTTAGAGCAGCCTGATGGAGCTGGGAGAAATACACAAATTTAGGGCACAACAGGATAGAAAAAGGAAACATAGAAAAAACTTTATGCTCTCAGAAGAGCTGGAATTTTTCTGTCTCAAAACTAACTGAAAAATGGAAAAGCTTCCCATTATAGTTCCCATTTAACAAGACAGATATACAAATATACAGATATACAAATATAGTGGAATTTTGAACAGTTTCAATGTTACAGATTAAAAAGTATTGTCAGATTATTATTTATAATGAGACTAGGAAATACATAACATCTTAGTGAAGAGATTTATGTAAAACTACTTAAGATATTTCTGTTTTATAGTGTATTTTTGACGGCAGCCTCTGGGTTGCTGTCATGCAGATGAGAAGCTGCACAATAGTTGGTATTTGTGAAAAAAGCCCTTCAGCCTGGGGTCCTACAAATTGTGCTGAGACACAACACAGACTGAGGCAGCTTGATATGTAGAGAACCAAGCTGATCCACAGCAGGTTTGGGAGGCTTGCCACAGGCAGTGGTGTGTTCTGCAGCAGCTTCACTCCCAGCTGCTTTACCTGGCAATATCCTCACTCTGTGCCTGGTGCAGTCTTTTCCCTCAAGCACAAATGCAGAGTTTTGACCATTCTCTCTGTACAGCATTGCTGTGCCTTGGTGATTCTGGTCCAAGTCTTTATTGTTCAGCTTCTATTACCTTGGCCTCACGGGTATCTGTTCAACTGCTTGTGCAGTTATATTTCTGGAGGCTTGGGATTTTCTTTTCTCTTTCCTGCAAGGAATGAAGAGCCTGGGAAGTCAGCAGCAGAAAGGAAAGTATAGGTAGAGGAGAGATTAAAAATGGATCAGATATCACCAAGGAGCCAGAAGGACAAATAAGGGACTTCAAACTATCTGGAAGTGATGCTCCCTGCTCTCTTATAAAAATGGAATTTGGTCTATTTTGATATTTTCTTCCTTAAAAAGTCTTTAGAGCACATCTCCTCTTTTTTTTTTTTTTTTTGGGCCTCTACCAAAAAAAAAAAAAGAGGAGTCCTGAAACTTATGATTGCAGTTTTATGGGCGAGTGAATGAGAATATGGGATAGTGAAAGAGGAGCTTGGATCAGAGGGTGTAAGAACTGAGAGCATCCTGCACATTCACTATGCCTTTTCTGACTGACCTCTGTTTTGTACAAGATCTCCAGCTGGAGTAACAGAAAGCACTCCAGAGCTGTTTGGAAACACGTGGAAAACCTCGTCAGCGTGCGTTCCTGCGCGCAGCTCCCAGCTGGATCCGTGTGACGTTCACCTGCAGGCAGGTGGGCAGGCAGGGCAAGTTCTCACTGCCAAATGCATTGCTAAGTAGCAAATCTGTGCCCATTGGCCTAGCTGGATCAGGTACAGCAATAACCAGTCCTACCCAGTGAAGAAATTAGTACCTGGGGGTGGTATAGAGGCAGCTGAGTTCAATCCCTTAAAAAAAATCACATTGTGTATTGTTTGAGGATTTTGTAATACTTGCAGAGGTGTTTGAAATACTTCATCTTTATTTCTGGTTTGTAGTTACCCTGTATGAAGTTAGACAGGCATTAAGGTTTGGTAGAACCTCTTGTATTGGTGGTGCTGCTAGTTAGGATGGAGACTCAACAGTACAGCAGCATTCATCTTTGAGAATGCTGGAAAAAAACTAAATAGTTTATTTAGTTGATAAGTTTAGATAAGTTTAGATAAGTTTAAATAGTTGAGCAATATGTCTACTGTGGGAGAGAATGAGCAGGAGAAAGATGCTTATGCACTGCCAGCCTATGGCTTTGGCTGAAAAAGTCCAGTTGGGATAATATGCAGGTGGCTGATGCCATGAGGACCAGAGATGATCACTAAGTCACCCTTTAATAATGATGAACTTTGTAGATCACTTCTATCTATTTGACAATTCCTACCACTTCTTGTATTGGCCACTAAACACTTGTAAAAACAGAGAGGTAGAGTATTAAGGGTTTTCCTGTAATTTCAGCTGTGCTGGGGAATTGTCATGGCTCCTGCTCCAGCATCACTTGTCTCTTGAGTATTTGCACAGTGTGCAGTGCTAAAAAGCTGCATCCCTGGCAGCAGACTGGGACATGAATGTTAATCCTCCTGTACAGCTGGACAGATAGCAAAGATAAAAAGATTTATGTGGCAATTGTATATCACCATGATGGGTTGCATTGTACAGAAGACACTTTTTGTTCTCGAGTCTTTTTAAAGTGCCTCACTGAAACAGTTTTTAATCTGTTTTTTGTGTAGCCTCTTACGCAGCAGAAGCTTGCAGCATCCTTACAAAAGATCTTTTTGCTCCGTGCTACCCCTACTTGAGCCCTGTTCCCTATTTTGAGCAGTGCAGAAGAGACACTTGCAAATGTGGACAGACTTGTTTTTGCTCTGCTCTGGCTCATTATGCTCATCATTGTCGGAGGTTTGGAGTTGTGATAGATTTCAGAGGAGCTGTCCCAGATTGTGGTGAGTTCCCTCTCACTTCTAGGCTTGGATAATTACTGCCTTTTAGAGGACTTCAGAGACAATCAGAAAATAAAATTAAATCAATACAGTCTTTTAAATGAGAAAAAGATGAATTTTAGTGTGACCTTTTACACACAGGACAAGGTTGTCTTTATTTAAAGAATTTTCTGTCAAGACAGAATTCATACCAGTGTTTTTAGAGGATTCTTCCTTTACAGTTTACTTTCTGTAGTTCTTGAACTTATGAAACATTTAAAATATTTTTGAAGTAGTTGGAGGGCTTCAAATGTATACTGAATTCAAAATGTCTGTCCTTATTATATGGCATTACATATCTGACACCATATTGATATTGTTCACAAACTGCATAAATAGATTTCTTTTCCTTGTAGGTGCCAGGTTTATCTAATTCTTTAAATGAACAAGATGAAGAATGATAGTATTTAGCAGTTTTAATTGGGTTACTGTCTGTCTGACAATCTCTTGACTTATTCTTACTGTCAGTGACACTGAAATGCAAAGTGCTGAAGCAAGTGTTGAAACTTGGTATTGTTGTTCAGTTTAAAATGAATAGAAGAATATAGAATATATGTATCTTTATAGATAAAGGTGACATTTGTTATCTACACCATAAAGACTCACAAGTAATGGATAATATTCAATTCTTTAGTTTATATCCATTTTTAGTGATGTGAAAGATACTGACAGGACATGTTGGGTCCTCACATACATTTTTTAAAAAAGTATAGAATTGGAAACCCTATCAAACAACCTGAAACTGACACTTCTGGTGTAGGTCTGGCTCTATTAACAAGTCTGAGAATCTTTTCTAAGGAGCATTCAAGAACTTCACATTTAGCAGTTGTCATCACATCATGTAATTATCCACGTTGTAATGCTAAATGATAATCCTCTTTAATGATAAAGAGGGTTGAGTTGGTCCAGCTTAACATCTCAAGGTGGAGTGTCTGTAAACACATCTGACAAGGCTGCCTTGTTTGCATTTATTGTGGCATGAGTGCTTGTGTCCACTTATGATTGAATGAGTCATTCTAGCCATTTGATTTTATTTTACTTTTCTGGAAACAAGTATCATTTTCTTACAGTGTATTTAAAAAGTCATGCTTGTAGTATTTAAAATATGTGAATCTGTAAGTATTTCAAGAGCTTCAGTATTTTTTTAGTAGAGACTTATAAGAGACAGACATGTATATATAAAAGAAAATTTAATGTGGTACTGTGCAACATCTGTGAAGTACATGTGTTTTATTTGAAGCTTTTAAGGTTGTTTTTTTTTTAAGGTGCTGTGCATTTCCAAAAGCCCATGCACAAGTGCCAAGTATGTTCAGAGTCAGAGGCAAAAAGGCTTCAGCTGTTTGGTTTCCAGTGTGTAAATCTGGATTAGCTGCACACACTCCTTGCACTTGTTACTACTGTGGGTTTACATCTGTGTAGTTTACACAGTGTAGTGCCAAGCTGGCAATTCTAGTGGAATTTGATGTGATTGGGAAGGAAAGAATGGAGACGTTCATCAGGAAGCTGCAGGGAGGTGCTCGAGTGTCTTGCAGTGTAATTTGAGAGGTTCCTTTGCTTTGGGCAGCTCTTTCCTGTGAAGACACAAAGGAGTACAGTACCTGTGCACCGAGCTGTGGCAGCACCTGCCAGGCACTGTCTGTGCCAGAGCCCTGCAGCAGTGACTGTGTGGAAGGCTGTGCCTGTCCCTCTGGAATGTTCCTGGACACAGAGGCTGAGCGATGCGTGCAGAGGTGGGTGAGGCTGCAGCTCTGCTGCTCACTGCTCCCCACCACCACAGCTGCCAGTCAGAGTGGAAAGCTGATTCACCTGGGCCCTTGTAGGACACACCTCTGTGAGCTTGGCAGGGTCTCTTACAATTGTACAAAACCAAGGTCTGTGTTGATCAAAACCAGCTTTTCTAGAGCGTGGACACTCATCCACCATCAGCAATAGGTGTTACATTCTGCCTGGGTTTTGGCAGGTGAGAGATACAAAACACAAGCTTCCATTTCCCCACTGATTTGGTTTGAAATGTACTTGAGTTATAAGGAAGTATTGAGATCAGTTTCTTGTGTTTAAAACAAAAAACGCTGAACAACCACAAAACCATTGGCTAACAAAACAAACCTCACCAAAACCAACAAAGCAACTGAAATTTTAACAGCAAGTGAGTCAATGGGAATTTTATCTTCTTTCTTCAGCTTGGGTTAATCAGTTACCTGGTTTTCCTCTATTCCAGAAATGAATGCCCATGCTATTTTCAAGGAATTGGCTATCCCCCTGGAGAACATGTCATGACATCTTTAGGCAAATGGTAAGACACAAAACTGTGTTTTCCCATGACTAAGTTGTGTCACTTTAAGAGCTCTATCAAATAATTTTGGCTAGTTTGTTGGGTTTTCTTTTTGTTGTTTTAGTTATTTTTTAATGAAACCTGCAGAATAAACCTGTATCAGTTTTCTGTGTTTGACAAAGGCACTTTAGAGTTTAGGCTTTTCAGGCTGCTGTGCTTTTTAATGCAATATATTGAAGTGCAAAACAGAAAGAAAAGCCACAATAATTTCTTACACCCATACTAATGTGGAGAGCTCCAGAAAAGTGCAGACATTTCCTGACTGTCCATAGATCTTCATTGCTATTCTCCTTCCCTTTACCAGATTCTAAATCCATTTATGAAGAATTATTAAGAATCTGTCTTCCACTAGTATAGAATCATTGTAAAACAGCAGTGTGGCTTTTATCAACTAAGAAACAGCACAAAAAACTGTCAGCTGCAGCCAATGGTAAATAAGCATCTCTGTTATTGTTCCTTACATTTGGCATTTGTCCTTGTCCTCTTGCTCTTCAATTTGCATCATTGCAGTCATGACATGAAAGGAGAAAGTTTGTTAGATGATCCTGCCTCCTGCCAGATGCATTCTTTTCAGCAGGTATTTCTGTCTGGAGAAGGTTGAGTGATGTGGACGGCAAGTTCTGTAAATAACAAGCTTTCAGCAATAATACCTGAGCTCTCACTGCCTGGGTCAGCTGTTACAGCACTTAATTAAAAGCAGAGCAGAGCAAATCATGTCTGTGATAGATCAGTGTAGACTTTAATTTGTCACAAAGGCCACACAGAGATTGCTGTTGTCAGACTCTTACTGCAGTGGGGGCACTTAGTAAGCACACAAACACTCTCACTCATGCCAGCATCCCAAAAATACTGATTATTATAAATCAGTGTATTACTCATCAAGTTAGCTTATTTTTCCACCCTAGGGCAGATTCCCTGAGAGCCAAGCAGCCCATGATGTGTAAGGGGCCCTGCAAAGGCTGGGTGCCTGCTGCCTGCCCTGCCAAGGTGTTTTTGTTGACAAAATGTGCCAAACAGCCCTGGCAGGCAGAAGGAGGAGCTTCTCCTGGTAAAGCTCCAATCCTCCTCCTCCTCCTCCTCAAAGGTCTGGTTCAGCTGATATTGCTGACCCGTGTGCTTGAATGGAGATCATGTGATTGTCCACAGATGTAGTTTTCATAAAATTGCCATAGACAAAAATCCTTTTTACGTTGATTGCAGGGGAATTTTTTGGGATCTGGCAGCTTATATTTTTTAATAAATTTAAAATCTACTGGTTTATAACTACTAGGATTTTAGCTAGAATCAGAGATCTGTGTCTCCATTTAGTCATGATTTTTACTTGAGGTGTTTTTTTAATAAGGCTATATACAGATCTGTTGAGAGAAAAGGGTTTCAAATGTAGAGGTACAGACTGTCAGCTCCTGTGAATTGCCTTGTGCTGAGTAATTCCTGCATTAGGAATCATGTAGGAATACACGTGTGGATGAACTGGAAAAAAATGTGATGAAGTCTTTATTCTGTCACTTTCTATCATAAACAATTATAATCTTTAATATATTCTTCCCATCCTTTATTCCTCTCAATTGCTTCATCTTTGACATCTCCCACTTTCAAACTGGAATTTCTTCTCTATGGAATAGCTTTTCTGCTCTGTTTCTTTCAACCAGTTCTTTAAAATATTTTCACTGATGTGAAAACTATCAGCCTTTGAGTTGCCTCCCTCTCAGTTTTTTTTGGTGCTCTCTTTTGGTGCTCTTTTTTTTTTTTCCTGAGTGATGCTGTGCAGTCCTTGAGCACTTTTCCTGCAGGGCTCTGGGGTCCCTACACAGCTCCAGATGTGTTCACAGGGAGGCTGTGACACATGCAGAAATTAATTCTGCCTCTCCAGCCATAGGAGTCCTGGGGATGCTTTAACCACTGCAAAAGAGTGGGGAACTAGTGCTGCATTTCACGGCCTCAGGTGGAGACCAGGACCTGAAACCCAGCCAGCACTGCTGCAGTTTTCCCTGACAACGAGTTGCAATAGGAGCTGCTACCATTCTAGAAAGTACTGGGTTGCTTTGGCTCAAATTAGAAAGGAGCAGACAGTGTTGGGTTTCTCAGTGCTTCCCTGCATGCAGTATCCTGTTGAGTTTTTGCAGTTTTGAACTGTTTCATGCAGGGGAAATGTGTTTTGGGGAGCAGTATGGGGATATATTCCTGTATGTATTTTTTTGTCAGCCCGTGCATTTTAATTCATAATGACATCATGCATAAAGCAAGAGTTTGGAGTTTAACTAATGTTCTTCATGTGTTAAGGCAATGCACACTTTATCCACAGTTATAATCTTCAGTGCAAACACTCATAAAAGTATTTTCTATTGACTTATTCTGCATTACTAAACAGAATATATGAGTATTTTAGATCTTCCTGATCTCAGTACATCTTTGTGTATTTCTGTTGCAGCCATTGCAGGGATGGTGTAATGAACTGTGATAACAACATAATAGGTGAGTGGAGAGAGGTACAAGATACTTCAGGTTCAGTGAATACATTTCCTGCAGTCTCTCTGGAACCCCTTGTCTGAACTAGGAGACAGTACAATGTGTACAAATTAATAATTATGTATTTGTGTGTTTGAGAGTAATGCTCCTGCTTTGTACCAGCCTAACTGTTCAAAATACTGTTAAATCTGAACAACACTTTTCCCCCCAGTACTTTAAAATACTGTTTTGTTTTTTTTGGCTGATAACACAGATAAGCTTAGCTGCATGATAAACAGCAGACCTTCAGTGGGGCAAACAAAGGCTAGCTTTGCCCCAAATAACGTGAGGAGAGGCAGCTGAATGTTACCAATGTTGCTGGTATGCTACTAGTACTGCTGGATGTTATAATCTGTGTGTTACAAACGCTTATTGCACACATTTACAGAGTACAGCATTTCTGTATGGAAGAAGAAATGGTATGAAGACTAAAGAGTTTGTCCATTTTCCCCCAGCACACAGCTGCCCAGCTGGCCAGATTTACATTAACTGCAGCAATCCAGGAGTGGATCCTGAGCTGAGCAGGGAGAGAACTTGTGAGAACCAGCTGCTGAACCTCACTTGGCCAGCTCACCTTCCCTGTGTGTCAGGCTGTGTGTGCCCAGCAGGGTGAGTACAGACAGACCTGCACCTTCTGCTGCACAAACATGATGGAGTCATTAATTCTGCTTGGACAATTCGAGGTGCAAAAGGCTGAGCATCAAACTTGTTGAGGCTTGCCCCACAATACTGGCTGTTAAAGTCATCATAAATGCTAAATCAAGAAACAAGTGGAGATAGATACTTCATAATAATATGATCAAAACCCAAAGAATATAGAAATAGCACTGAAATAATTTTATTCAATCTGTGTTACAGCAGAATTGTGTTTATCTAGATTTTTTTTTCAAATATCTAACCTCTTAATTCAATATTTGGCTGAGGGAGACAAGTTTATTTTTTCATAGGCATAATTTTCAGTATTTTTTCCCTCAAAAAGATCTCTTATGTCTCTGAGGTTCCTGAGCACCTTTTCATATGACCTTCTGCTTTTCTGACTTGTTTTTAAGAAAAGAAGTATTAAAGTCTATCACTGAGTTCAAAGGAAGACTTCTGTTATGTTCATGTTACTGATTCTTTCTGAAAATTTATCTTATTTTCTGGTTAGACGAGTCAAATGCTCCCTGCTGCTTATTTTGTTCATGTTTTGCTTCCCTTAAACTCTATTACAGACCTTTGTAGGATGGCCTGTGAAACCTCCAGAGAGCACATTTAATGTTGTGTGCTTGTGGCTGCATAAATCAGTAGGGGTTTTTGTTTTTTTGTTTTTTTTTTTTTAATTGTTTTGGTCCAGATTTGTAATCTTTGCAGAAGCAAAGGACTGTTTGATAAGTCACAGGTGACATTACTTCTAATGGTGCCTTTACCAAGACTATTGACATATTTCTGTGTGAGAGTGCAGAAAGCTATAGACAATAATGAGATAATCATGAAAATAAATGTTCAGCAGAGTGAAGTGGGATAGTTGTCCTTGTTTCTTTGCAGGTCATTGTAGGCTGGATGTGGAAGCATCAAGGAAAATGTCTGAGACTTCAAAGAGGGGTTGGTAAGGCCTCTCTGAGGGTGAATTCTTAGATCATTGAAATCTATCCATTTGCTTGGCTTTACAAGAGAGAAAGCTGTTATCACATTTTTTTTAAATCCAGTGTAATAACGTGAGAAAAAAACTTCATTTAGTGTTGTTGTCAGTGTGATCTCTGTGTCTGAATGTGCCCTGCTCAGTTCTGAGCAGCTTTAAACCAGTGGGAATTTCAGTCTCACAGCTGATTGTCTCCAAGAGACACAATGCTTGAAATAAATCTGGATTACAAAGAACACTTCACCTACCCTGGAGGAAAATTACAGGTTTTCAGTTTGTTGGGGGAGGAGGGTTTATGGTGTTCTGCATGCTCCCATTCATAAACCTTACAGAGCTGTAAGTTCCTGTCTGATACATAACACCCTGAAGAAGAGTCTAAGCCAAATCCAGATCACAAATCTGTACAATGTCATTTGTCAAGTACAAATTACCAGCTCGTTAATACGAGCAAATAAAATGTTCTGTGATAAATTCAATGATGAAATGTTTCCTTTTGGATAGCAGGGAAACAAAACGTTATTGTTCCCCTATTTGTCACAGATGTGCCTCACACCCACCACATCTTGCCCAAATGACTGCTAAAAATCAGGAACAATGCATCTGTCAGGAACACAGGAGAACCTGTACAAAATTCATATTACTACAGAGAGGTGCTGGGATTCCAAACAAACTTACCTTGGGGGAAAAAAAAAAAAAATTATCTGGCCAAAAGTACCATTTGAAGAGGCTGTTTGTTTCTCAGTACAGGTGAGTTTCAGATGTTAGAAACAAGGACAGTCCTGCAGTGCCCGGTGCCTGTGGGGAATCCTTTTCCCGTGGAACTGGCGTGTTGGCTGCTCTGCATTCCGTGGGGCAGGAGCAAACCAGCCTGCAGCTGCAGCAGTGCAGTGCAGGACACGGGAGCTGCAGTTGCACAGCTGTCCCCTGACACGTGGATTTGTCACCACGGCTGTTCTGTTATTGGACCCCCAGCTCCCACACTGCCATCACTTTGCTTACCCGACAGCACGGCAGTATTTGGGAAGAAATTAATTGGTTTTTGGAAAAAATACAACTTTCCTGGGCTTAGTGAAGTGACAGCTTATTTAATAAAATAACTCAATGCTTCTGGTGTATTTCCTGGGATTTATTTGTAGAATCTGCTTGAGATTCCTCTTTATCTCATTTCAGATTTTCTGAATATTATCAAAAAGCTACAAACATTTTACTTGAAAATTAGAACTAGTTGCTCTATTTAGTCTTGCTGGGCAAGAATTCTTCTCTTCTTTCCCTAGGAAAGTAATTTTTTTCACTTTTTTTTTTAATAGTTTTCCATTTTTATCTGATTGTCTAGGAGTTGTGTATAAACACTAATTCACAGTGTTAGTCTTGAATTGTTATAATGAAAATCTCCTTTGAAGACTGTGAGGATACTTCTGCCTAAAATTGAGTATATTTGTAATTGCTTGCATGAAGGTGCCCACCATATAGACATAAATATTAATTATGGAATACAATAATTTCATGCAGCCAGGATAGGTCTTTTGGTATTGATTAAATTATTCATGGAGCAAGAGGTGTAACTACAGCTATAGAAGAACTGCAGCAAAATAAAACTCTTAAATCAGGGAAAGAAAAGAAGAGGACAAGAAGAAATCCTCATTAAAAATCCTTAGATTAAATATGTCACTAATTTTGGATAGTAAGAGTACATACCACTAGAATAAAGGGCTCTGATGGCTCCCACATCTCAGGGATTATCTCTTGGCTTCAGTTAAATGCAATTTAATTGGCTGAGTTACAAGAAATTTGGTGAAATTCAGAGGATTTCTAGGAAGTCTTAATTCCCCTGACCTTAAAATTTGTGTATTAATGAGTCAGTCTTCAGAGGGTTAATGATTGAAGGGTTAGTGCCCCAAGTGCTGGCACTTAGTAAGGATTAAATATTAAATACCTGTGAAAGGAAGATACCAAATTGCTGATACATAATTGCAGGTAAAGTTGTTTTCAGTTTCAGAAGACTTTAAGTATTATTTGGGTCTCAATAACAAAACTGGTAACTTTAAAGTTTAGGAAGATATTTTTCTACCTGGATACCAGCTATACTGCTGCTGAATGTGTATTTTTTGTTCTTTTTTGACAGTCTTGTGAAACATGGGGACATGTGCTTGGATGCAGATGAATGTCCATGCTCATGGAAAGGAAAGGAATATTTTCCAGGTGACAAAGTCATTTCTTCCTGTCATACGTGGTAAGTGGAGATCAATTTAAGTGATGAATTCATTTTAGTTGTGTATTTGTAGGTTGATTTTTTTTTTCTTCCTTCACATGTTTTAATCATAAATTTCACAGCAGATTATCTACTGATTATCTAAACAGATTATCTAAACCATCTACTTTGAGTTTGCATTTCTTCAAAGAGCTGTTAAAACTGGTTCAGGTTTTGTTCTTTCAAAGCGCTTTACATAACAAAATAATAGTGAGTTGGGATCTTTTTAGTTTTTAAAAATCTTGACTTAGAAAAGGATTTTTTTTCTTTATTTTCAAGGTTATGGCTAGTATACCTAAAGTACAGGTAAAATCCCTTAAATATTACAGCCGAGTGACATTTTTAAAGAGCTTTTTACTTACTCATTTTCACATTTAGCACTGAGCCTGAGCAGCCTAGAGACCAGAACATAATCCTGTGTCCTCAAATATGCACCCAGCACTATGTGAAATCAAGGGGAGTACTGAGCAACATTGTGTACCGAGCAGAGCAGGTGACAGATGGGTCCCTGGTTTTGTGTGTGTGTGTGGATAACTGGGGAATCAGTGAGCATTCACAGGGAGAATTCCAATAGGCAGGGCTTGACAGGATCATCCAAAGGCAGCAGACTCTTATTCCTTTCACTCTAGGGGTGTAAATGCAGCACACGCCCTGCCAGCTTTCCTCAAGCACTCTCAGGAGGGTTTTTCTGCCATTTTAATAAGCTTCACAGGATGAAGCTGTGATGCTGTGATGCAGTGCTGCCAGGCACAGCGTGATGCAGTGATGCAGTGATGCAGTGATGCAGTGATGCTGTGCTGCCAGGCACAGCGTGATGCAGTGATGCTGTGATGCAGTGATGCAGTGATGCAGTGATGCCAGGCACAGCGTGATGCAGTGATGCAGTAATGCAGTGATGCAGTGATGCAGTGATGCAGTGCTGCCAGGCACAGCGTGATGCAGTGATGCTGTGATGCAGTGATGCTGTGATGCTGTGCTGCCAGGCACAGCGTGATGCAGTAATGCAGCGATGCAGTGATGCAGTGATGCAGTAATGCAGTGATGCTCTGGTGGAGGTGCAGCCTGCAGGTGGCCAGCAGAGCAGTTCCCTCTTGTTTTGTGTCCTGCCTGTGGCTCACCAGGAGCATTTAACTGGTGTGTCCTGGCGAGCTGCTGCTCCTGCCCAGCCCAGGGAAGGCTTGTCCCGTCAGCACCAGGCTCTGCCTTGTCTGGATGTCGTGCCCCCTCCAGCCTTGTGCTGACTGCCTTCCTCTGCCTCTCGTCAGGTCCTCAGTAGCTGCTCTAGAAGAGATTTGTAGCCCTTTGGTCAACTGGTGAAGCGACTTAGAAGCCATCTCCAGTGGGCAGGCAGGTAAAGCGACCCGGCTTCTTCACCCCCTTGCTTCCATCTGGACCTGGTGTGGGATTGCTTGCATCAGAGAGAATTAATTCATCCCATCTCATCTGTATGAGACTTCACCAAAGGCAGAAGTGCAGGCAGAAAGACACTGGATATTTAGCCTTATTTTTTTTTTTTTCCTGAGGCAACACTTGTTAATTCATGCACAAATCCTTAATGTTGTCATGGCTTTTGTAGTCTTCTGTGTCCAGAAGCAAAAATAGATTAAGTAATAATGGCCTTTTGGCAATCAGTTGCTCACGAATAGAGGGGAGTCTGCAACAAGCTCTGCTTGGCACAAAGCATATAAAATCTCTGAGTCTGCTGAGTGGGTTTGCTGAGGTGTATCTGACATGTTAAAGGAAAGGTGCAAAGCATGAGAGTGCTTCTGTGCAAATAAACACACTTAGGCATTCAGAAAAGTTATCCCGTAGTGGGGTTGGTGCATTGAATTAGTGTGTGCTGGTACTAAATATCATCTTACTCATACTTGGTGTAGTGTTAGCAACATAAATATTGATCTGATTCTTCTATTGAACAGTAGCATGACAAACTAATTTCAGCAGTTGGCCAAACTACCCATGAATTGACAGCTCTGCAGTCTGACTGACCTCTGGTTCTAGATTTCCCAAGTTCTGTTTTCAGTGCAAGTACCTGAAATATTTAGCATGTAGTGGCAACATTAAACACAAAATGTTCTGGTGCTGAGGCTGTCAGAGCAGCATTTTGATGGGGTGCTGTGCCAGCTGAGATGAGTTTGTGCGAGCACATGTGCTTGTCTGCTGTCCTCATGCTGAGACCATTGAGCAACTCCTGGTCACTCTCTGTGGGCTGCTGGATTGAGCCTCCTGTATTCTTTAACAAATGCTTCTTAGAAATATGCTTTATAAAAATCTATTTGAAGTTTAGAAGGTTCTAATAGCTCAGCTTTTCCAAGTAGGGCTCTCTAGAGTCTGATAACTAAATGTTAGTTCTCTAAGTGTGAAACAAGCCTGGTGTGGAGGAATTTAAAGGCATGATGTACCTCTTAATCCCTTCCTTCTGACAGTAAATGTTTTCCTGAAAAAAAGAAAAGGATCTCCCTAGGCTTTACATGTCAAGAAATGTTTCTGCACAGGCCCTTAAGAGATCAGCATATGGAGAAGGATTTGAATAGGCCAAGAGCAAAGCTAAAACCTAATGTCTCAGGAGAACATGTGAAGCAGCACTTAGTTTTCCAGTCCAAACATAATTTCTTCTGTTTGCCTCTCTCCATCAGCTTGATGAGGTTCTTTCCTTTGGTGCTGTTCTGAGGTGACTGCAGTTAGCCAGTCCTCCTGCAATTTCCTTGTGCTTTGGTGCAGCAAACACTTCTCTCATGTGTTTTTCACTTATTCTAGCCATATTCTCAGTGTATTGATACGTGTAGTGATGCAAAACACAAGCAGGGGACCAAATCAGTGATGGTATAAGCAGAGCCTTGGAGAATCTGGACAGTGGCTCCATGTAGGTGCAAGTTAATTGCTGAGTGAGCAGGAGGAAACCTGGTGCTGCCAGTAGCTGGAGCTGCCTGGATTTTCTAGGTACTTGCTGCCCTTTTGAAAACAGGGGTGTACTGGCACTGTGATGGAAATATGGGGGAAAAGTTACATAGACAAAAATTTGTACTGAGAAAAAACTTCATGTGGCCTGCTGCTTCAGTATATGTCAATTGTTAGATTTATCCAGAATTTCTGTAAGTCAGATTAAGATTTTAATTATAAAATATTCAGCATTCATTTAATGAGGAAATTAATTTTTTTTAAAGTAAACTTAGACATGTACCAAAATTGTATCACATGCTATATTTAGTTTAACCTATGTTTATAAAGATACCTATACTAAAGCTGTGTCAGGGCACCAGCTTGCTGTCTTTATCAAGGAAAATTTAGGTGGGTCATTTGGGAACATAGAAATGATATTTTAATGATTGCTGGTGGATGCAGGAAATCATATTCTGTCCATTATTTATAGAACTTATGTCACTTCCAAAAATGTTATTTAGATTACAAAAGGGTGATTCAGATAGAGGCATAATATCCAATACTCCAAAGCCTCTTACTATGCAAAGAGAATCCACTTTCCTGTGCTGCAAAGGGAATTCAGCAAGGGCTGAGTTCAGTGGGTGTGTGGTGAAAACCCTTTGTTGCTGAAGGTAGCCACAGACACAGCTTGAACTGTTCTGGAAGCTCCTCAGCTGTTAGGCTGCACTTTGGGGCTGATGGCATCCAGACATCTGCAAAGAGACTAAGTCCAACAACTCAGCTCTTTTAAGGAGCCTAAGCCCCAAACTAATGCTCCTGACATGTTTCCTTGGAATTCTGTGAAATTCTCATTCAAGCAGAGGATGCATGAAGACTCCAGTAACAGGACATACTACTTTTTGACTCTAAGATTGAGCTTGTACAGAAAAAAATGTTTGGTGAAAAGCTGAAAAAGAAAACTTTCTCCTGGTGGCATTTTATTGCTTTGCACTAGAGAATAAATTGTATTACGTTGCACTGGGATTTTTTGGGGTTTTTTTGGTTGGCTTTCTTGGTTGTATTTTTTGTATATTTTGGTTTGTGAGAGTTGTTGTGATCTCTATATGTCTCTATCTCTATATCTATATATATGTATATCTCTCTCTCTCTATCATCTCTCTATCAATCATCTATCATCTCTCTCTCTATCATCTCTCTCTCTATCAGTCATCTCTATCATCTCTCTCTCTGTCAATCATCTCTCTCTCTCATCTCTCTCTATATATGTATTAGATCCTTCAGATTCTCCTGGAAGAAGGAACTTGGGCAGCACGAGTTCAATATATACGATAACATTTTGTTCCCAGAGGACAATCTCTGTGTGCCGCTGCTAGCCGGCATTTCAGAGTGCGGGCACAGCTTTTGTTTGTGTGAGTGTGTCTGTCTGTGAGTGTGTCTGTCTGTGAGTGTGNCGACGGGCTCACCTTCGACTTCCCGGCCACCTGCAAGGTTCACCTGGTCAAGGTGAGGCTGCCGGGAAAGCNTGTGAGTGTGTCTGTCTGTGAGTGTGTCTGTCTGTGAGTGTGTCTGTTTGTGAGTGTGTCTGTGTGTCTGTTCTGGACGCTGTGATGGTTCGGGCTGGCCGCTGACCGTGCCGCTCTGGCTGCTCCGTTTTTCAGTGTCTGTGTGTGTGTTTGTGTGTGTGTGTGTGTGTTTGTCTGTGTGTTTGTGTGTGTCTGTGTGTTTGTGTGTGTGTTTGTGTGTTTCTGTGTGTGTTTGTTCCCGGTCTGCNACCTGTCCGAACCCGCTGTTCTGCCTGCTTGCTGTCCCTGCGTTTTCCGGAGTCCTGCATCCCGTTGATTTCATTTTTGCTGTTCTTTAGGCTTTGAATCGTACGGAGCATAAACACACACTGAGGTTTCTGCTCATTGAGCTGTGTGACAATGTGCCTATTTATGTTGGTTTTTGTGACAATGCATATTTAATCTATATCTATATTTATATTTAATCTATATTTAATGTCTATATTTATATTTAATCTACATTTAATCTATATATTTATATTTATATTTAATCTCTATGTTGTTTTGTCTCTATTGTTTTATCTCTATTGTTTTATCTCTATTTATATTTAAAGATGGGTCTTCGTGTTTTTTTTTTTCCTTCAGGGTACTTCTTCAACCAGTCTTTCTATCATTACAGAGAATATCGACTGCTTTGGTACTGGAATCATTTGCAGAAAAAACATTTTTATTAATGTTGGAAAATCTTTTTTAGTATTTGATGATGAAACTGGAAATCCAGTAAGTTTCAGTTCTTACTGCTGATCAAAAAGCAGCATCTGTACTTCTCTGGATGTTTCTTCCTTTCATAACCAAAATCTTATTGTGCCACTCCAGTAGCAGAGGGGTAAATATCTCTACAGTGAATGCTGATCACATCTGGATTGTTTAATGGAAACCTCAAACAAAATATATTTGACAAAAACATTAGATGAGCTAATTGTAGCTCTTTTGTTTAGACTTAATTCCTGTTTAATATCTTAGGAGAAATTCGGGTGAAGTCAGTGAGAATTTTGCTACTAATTCCACTAGAACTAAGAGCCTAATCAGGTCTCGAATGCATAAGAGGAATATTTCTATACAGTTAAAAAATCCCAACAAATTACAGCCCTGGTATATCTTTCACAGCCTGAATTTCATTTTTGTTTTGGCCAAACTGCAAACTGTGTTCTGCAGACGTTTAGTATTTGTAATTATAGTTTAAATAGTACCATTTACAGTTTATAGACTGACCATAGAAAGGAATTTTGAGATACTGTGCAATTAAACCAGGCATCTCAGTCCATGCTACAAATAAGTTGTAGTCTGATGGTTAGTATATTGAGAGAAAAATGTTTATGGAAATAAGATTGTAATCTACAGACATATTTGGACCATTCTTATTTCCAGAGGCTGCTTCATGCATCTATATTCAAAAAAAGCATGTGATACAGAATTGCTTATAACTAAGTGAAAATCATAACCAGGAGCCTTAAGACTACTCACCTACCTCCCAGAGGAATCATTGACATTCTCATTTTCAGTCCATCACCCATCCTGTAAATTCGGTATAAAATCAACTTTTAAAATTGGAAGATCACAGAAGTACAATACAGTTCACATTCAAAGTCCAGGTCCCTTTTGTTTAAACATTTCTCCCTCTGGGGCATTCTGTCTGTTTTGGGCCGTGTCTGAGAACCACGTTGTTAATTTTAGTTAATTTTAGGTGGTTCATTTCCTGTCAAGTGCACATTTTATGAAGCTGTAATTCCCATTATAAGCTCCCTTGTTTTATTTTGAACAGAGCTTATCTAGTCACATAGATGGCCTACAGAAAATGCAGTTATGGAAAGCTGGATTTTTCACTGTGGTTCATTTTCCTGATGAACATGTCACCATTCTGTGGGATCAGAGAACAACAGTTCATGTGCAGATGGGTCATCAGTGGCAGGTAGGTGCAAGGCAACATTCTTATTGCCATTTCTGTAAATCTTGCTAAACAAGACACCATTATTCAGAGAATAGACTGTCAGGAATAAATTAAAGAACCATTCAGCTACCTCAATGAAAATATTCATTCTCATTTTTTTTAATTTACTCTTTTCTGGATAACTTCCATAACAACAGAGACAAATATCTCTGGGGCAAAGCTCTCCTTCAATATTCATTCCTTACATGGCTGAAGCACATGTTACTGTGCTGAGGCTTAAGAAAACTCATAGCTGGCTAACAGCTCCCTTCTCTGAACAAAAAGATCATCTCCTTTTCTCAAGGCTTGGGGATGCATAACTGAAAGGACATAATAGTGACATTGCCAAAATAAAATATCCACCATAGCTTTGTTACTGAATTCTTGTGATTGAACGGCTGAATTGACTTAAATTTAGCTAAAAAAGATCAAAATGTGATTAAATTTCTAATTAAACAGCTGAAGATGCAAGTTTTGGAAATGATCATGACTGATAGTATTTCATCTTGTGAAAATACATTTTTATATATGTGTATATATGTATGTGTGTGTATATAATTTTTTTTTCTCAGGGAGAATTGACTGGATTATGTGGAAATTTTGATTTGAAGACAGTAAATGAACTGAGGACTCCAGATAATTTTGAATTAACAAACTCACAGGAGTTTGGAAACAGCTGGACAGCTGTAGAGGTACATGGCAAAAAGAGAATGTGCTTGCTAGTGTATTTTGCTAGCAGATTTTTTGTTGTTATATCATAAAATTAATCTCAAATGAAATCAGAAGTTAATTCCTGGAAAAATCAGTCAGGCAGCAACACAAATGACAATATCAGTGGTTCTTAAAGATGTCATAATCTGTTAAAGAAAAGAAAATAATCATCTTCTTTTGCTGCAGAGTGTTATAGAAAAAAAGGAAAATGCTGCAACAACATTTTGACTGGTTTTGATTACAGTTGAATAGTAAAGTAGTGGGTTTTTTTTATAATGGAAGGATTTTGATTTCACTTTACAGTGTGTTGACAGTTTAACTGATTTTTCATAGCTGAGGAGCAATTAACCTTGCAACCATAGCAATGGAAAGGAGAAAAATTCTATATGCTGTAAAGTTAGAAACAGAACTTCTTCTAAGGTGATATTTCTAGTGGTGTTCATAGAAATGTACCTTCCTGGTGGTTAGGGTGGAAAGATCTGATTTCTGGCTCTCCTGATGCACGTTGTGTGAGTGATCTTTGCCATTGATGTAAATGAGAATGTTCAGGTGTGGGTACTGCAGCTTGGGCCTGTCTGGCACCTCTGATTAGACCTGTGTGTGTTTTCCTGCTGCTTTCAGACCAGTGAAACATTTCTCCAAATTTCGTAATTTTCCTTTTCTCCTTCATTAGCATTACCTTTTAATTCTGTATATTAATCCTGCTTTAGTTCCATAAACGACGCATTCGTTTCACGTTTTGCATCTCCCTAAAAAATTGAAAAGCACAAAAAAAATAACTCTTTGCAAGCTCAAAACACAAAGTGGCTACGAAAAAGATTCCTCACCTTCATTTTGCTTCCTGGCTTAGTGTGTTGACAGCTCTGACATCCGAAATCCGTGCAGTGTGAACCCCCTGAGGGAACCATTTGCCAAGAAGGAGTGTGGGATACTGCTGAGTGAAGCCTTTGAAGCTTGCCACCCTGTGGTGAGTTGTCCTGTGCATAAATAAACAGCTGAAAATGAACATACAGCATCAGGGAGAAATGTTCCTCTTCAACATCAAGTGCTGTGTAATTAATGGAGACAAAACCACACCCAATTTGGGATCTTTTCTTTCTGATCACAAGCATTATTTGTGTGAGCATAACTACTTGCTTGTTTCTCATGAAATGTGTAACGTGGCATGCCCATTTGTCAGGCACATGTAAATAAATGTATTAAATAGGCACTGTCAGGTGGGAAGAACTCATTCCTAGACAATTTACTCAAATGTAAATCTGTGTAGAATGTGTGACATTTCAATAAGCAAATTAGCATTGATAGTTTTCTTTGAAATTTTGTCTTTACATAAGACTTGAAGATACTTTAAGGAAAAATGACAAATTCTTGTGTGAAGTTGTCTGATAATATGAAGAGAATATGAATTACTCACATGCTAAGAAGAGCTTTCCATCTACTTTGATTTCTTACATTTTATGTGTATCTGACTTCCTTAAAATTTCTGAGTTTTACTGATTTGTGATCAGTTTAGTCTTATTTCATAAGGTTTTTCACAGTTTATGAGGGCTTAAATACTACAGAGCAACACAAAACACAAGCCCAAGTCAATATCTTGATGTGCCTGTTTCTTACTGGGTCATTGATTGAATTGTGTTGCTCAGTGCTGGACAAGATTTTATGGTGTGTTCCAATGAACGTTTTTTCTCATGTTTCAGGCAGCATTGAGAGTGAAATCTTTAATACTTCCAGGTTTTTTGATATATTGGTATATTAAAACATTGATCTATTTTGAAAGAGCCATAGCTTTGTGTGGAGGTGTTGGTTGGTGGTTTCTACAGGAGTGCTTTTGATAAGTGATATTGTTAGTGTTGAAACACATAATCCCAGAACGATTATATGCAGGTTATGCTTTTATTGAGGAGCTCTGGGAATCAGGGGTGCAGACGCAAATGAACATGTTTTTATACCCTTTTTGTTATATAACTATATATTAATTATTAAACCCATAGTGTTCTATTGTATACATTGATCTTATCCAAGCATGAATTCTTGTAATTTTCATCAGGCCCCCCAAATATCCTTTCTCATGATTCTTGTTAAAATTACATCGTTTCTCATGATTCTTATTACAATTAAATAATAATCATATTCAACTACCAAACAATCATTACATTTAACAATCATATGATTTAACAATCATTTATCATCTGATGATTACGCAGGTGTAGCTTCACATGATCTAGAAAAAACAAAGCTCAGTATTCCTTCTCTTTCCCAGGCCTACCAGACCCAACCTTCCTTTCCACCCCCTGAATCTGCTGTGTGCAATTCCCATGATTTTAGACAAGTTCCAGCCCTGTGCTAGCAATGTTTTCGTTCCCAGATTGACGTCACCTGGTTTTACTCCAACTGCCTGGCAGACACCTGTGGCTGTGACCAGGGAGGTGACTGTGAGTGTTTCTGCACCAGTGTGTCAGCATATGCCCACCAGTGCTGCCAGCACGGAGTTGCTGTGGACTGGAGATCTCCCAGAGTGTGCCGTGAGTCTGCGTGCCCGTCCCTGGATCATTGTCACCAGCTCAGCTGGGGCCACGAGTGCCGGCTAAACTGAGCACGGCTTGGTGCCTCTCCCTCCAGTTCCATCCTGCTCTAGCTGGGATTGTGTCCTCCTGTGGCTCAGTGATGCTTTTCTGCTTTTCGTCTCTTGTCCTGGGATGTGACAGGACGAGTGGTGGGAAGTCTGGGTTAGGGTACAGCGTGCATCCCTCAAAGCAAAAGTGCAAAATTGGCAGCTCCAGTGATTCCCATCTTCAGGAGAACTTTACGTAGTAAGATCTAGTAGACACATGTGCCTTTTTAGAGCCCCCAGAGCAAGTGTGAAATATAAAGCTCTTCTGAGAAAAACAAGGAAGTTTTTAAGTAATACACAGTCATTACCTTATCTTAGAACTTGCAAAAATAATCTGAGGCCTTTTGCTCTGACACCCAGTGGAAATGCCTGACAGGAGGCTGAGATTTCCCCAAAGATGTGATAGAAGGAGGGGAGATGCAGAGAATGGAAGGAAAAAAGCATTTTTCTGACTTTGCAGTTGCACAGAGGGAGTATGCAGCTTGCTCAGTGTCACACAGCAAACTGGCCACTACTCTTAACTTTTGAGAGAAAAGTTATGTTTTAATGTGGAGCTCAGTCACAGCCACTAGAGGTCACAAAAAGACAGCTGTAGGTAGATAAGCTTAGTATTTCCTGCTGGGAAGCAATTCTTTCTTTAAATCTGTGTAGCTTAAATTAGCATTTTGTCCAAAGTACAGCAAATATTTGTCAATAGCTTCTGAATAAATGTTTGTATATGATCTAATTTAGCCAAGCATTTGGCTCACATCTTAATCATAATGGGGAGTAGAAAACCTGCTTATCTGTAGAATGTAACTGCTTTTTTTTTTTCTTTTTATAGCTTATGATTGTGAATATTTCAACAAAGGTAAGTTCTAAAGGAAGTGACAAAATATCAATACAATCTTGGTTTTTTTTTTAATTTAAGTCTTAGGATCTTTGTATAAAAATAATTGTGTCAATGAAAACATTTGTGAATGTTATGTTTTTAACTACCTGAGATTCTGCTTTGCTGCTTCATTTTGCTTTTTCAAAGTCTTTTAATTTCATAATGCTTTTTATTCCTGGACTTCTCCCAAGAACACAAGTCTAACTAATTTTCTTTGCAGTGATGGATGATGATTAAACAATTAAATCATTAGGTAATTAATAGACTATCAACTGAAAACTGCTAGTTTGATCTGAATAAGAAGGTGTGGCATTTTAAGGTTTGTGAAATAACTTTGCATGCTTTTGGCTTTTTTATAGATAAAATAAATACTTATAGATAAAATATGACTGTTCCTTGCTCATGATGCTGACTTCTTCCTGTCCTTCTTCACAGTGGTTGTATCTGCAGTGTTCAAGGAGTTTTTTGATGCTTGTTGACAATAAACTTTTATTCTCTGCAATATGCCTCATGCTTTGAGCATTAAAATAGGTTTTAAAGAGTAGTAAGAAGTGTATAATCACTTTGACCATGCAAATAAATAGTTTAGAAGGATCCTAAATCAGATAACTGAGGGTTCAGCTAACTTTAATAAAGTGATTATGAAACCAAAGCATATGAGAGGGATGAAAAGGAGAAGCTAATGATGAATCTTGCAAACTGAAAGTAGGTATTGTCAACAGTTTTCAGAACATGTCTTTTCTAAAAAAGGTTTGTTTTGGTTTTCACTCAGGTTTAGTGCCTGGCACCTGGATACATTTTCAGAGCAGTGAGATGTGTTTTTCTTCATCTGCTCTGCTCTAATGTTTAGAGCTCAAGCATTTGTGATACTTGGCATGAAAAATAATTGTTTTTTTTCTCCACAGCTCTGGGAAAAGGCCCATACAAGCTGGTCAGCTATTTGGATGGAAAACTTGTAATAGCAGCAAAATTGGTGGACAGTGTTGTTTTCCCTGTGAAAGAAGATGATATTGTTCCTGGGCATGTTGTGAGCTTTATGCTGACTTCTGGACTTTATAAACCCAAAGCACATGGTAAAGTCATAATAACCTACCATCTTAAATAAGACAGAGCAAACTCTGCCCTTGTCTTTAAGAATAGGCTTGGTCAAAAAAAAAAAATCTTTGTTTTATCAGTCAGTTATATGTGCTCTTTAATGTCTGTGAACATTTCCTTGGAGTTTTAGACTGTAGCTTTGTAAACAGTGGAAAAGCAACTGGCTCCCCACACCCCAGCCCCCAGAGCCACCAAACTGGCACTGCAGCCCAGTTCTCAATGGCTGTTGCTCACTTTGCCTCTCTCCTGGTGGCAGTGGGAAAGAATGGGAGAGTAAAGTTGCCAGAAAAGGGTTCCCCACTTCCCTCACTGTGCTCACACACACACCGAGATGTTCCTGGCACTAACTGGGCTCTGCAAGGCTGAGTGCAGCAAATTTGCCTCCTTTGGGTCCCAACTTAAATTTCCTCTGAAGGAAATTTCCTTTTTTCATCAGATGAAAGATGTGTTGCACACGTTCAGACACGTGCAGAAAGCCTGCAAGAGTATATCCAGCATTTGTGACATTAATTAAATGCTGGAATTGTCTGCTTTAATGCCCACAGAGCACTTGGGTATCAATGGTTTTACTGACCAGAGTCCCCTGCTGAGCTCTTTGGGCAGCCTGAAGGTGCCTGGCTGTCTTTGTGTAATCAGAGGAGGGGTATGGGTCACTTCAAAAAATGATAAACATGTGATTACTAACACTGCTGTATGTAGAACTGACACAAGAGCTCATGTAACAGAATAGCTGGGGACAGATTTCTTTTATTAGTCATAGTTTTGAGGCACTTGTACATTGTGTTCAGTTTATGTTTGGAAAGGGAAGGTCAGTCCTACTGTTCTATTCCCCTGTAACAATTCCTTGCTCAGAATTTAACCTGGCAAATAGAATTTGTGCCTTGTGGTCCCGTTTGAGTAAATGGCATTTCATCATTTGGCCATGAGGAATTTGTACAATCAATGTGGTGTATCATTATAGGACATTCTTGACAGAATGCATGTGTTATCAGTTTCAGGCCATTCATGGATGATGGAGAGTTTGGGGCATTAATGCACTGATTGGCTGTAGGGCAGGTGTTAAAAATCACACTGACTGTCCTTTGTTACTTATCAAAGAGCTGCTTGCTACAGCCAATTCATAAAAAGGCATTCACAAGTACTGCTAGGTTTTTCAGATTATCTGAAGCTTTTATGCTCAGAAAACAAGGTGGTCTTCCAGAAGTGTTATACCAGAATGTGATAATATATCCTTTTAATAGAGATCATTTGTTTTCTAAGCATTTTTTTTTTTTTAAGAAATGCTACACGGTCCTGGAGGGTTAGTTGATTTTACAGTAGATTAATGGCTGTTTTCAAGGGACTAGCAGAGTTTACAGCAAAATAGAATGAAGTAATTCTGTGAGCAACAGATGCCTGTAACAGGCTTAAGATCTGATGCCCTGCAATTGGCTGTGCAGAGGCTGCTTGAAATCAGAAATATTGCAGGGTAAGGTATCATGAGGGGACATTTGCCAGGAAGAGACTTGGCTGTAATGTTCTTAGAGGGAGAGCTAGAGAGCTGAATGCAAAATACAGTTTTTTAATTTGTTTTTAATGAAAGGCTGAGCTTTTAAGCTACCAATTCCTGATGGCAAATGTTACTTTTAAAGCTAGTTAGACAGAGTTAAAGTTTTTATTAAATAAATGGCTTAGTAAAGACTGTAAATTAAGTTCTGCTTGACTGCAGGGCTATATTCCTTTATCCTGATGTGGGCAAATGTCTCAATCTCTTTGTATTCCTGTTGGAATATGTCTTTAGAAAACTAAATAACCATCACAATCTAGCACTCTGCAATCCATACATAATGCATTTTCTTACAAGATTCAGGCTGTGTTCACTGGTAAGGCCAAAGTCAATTTTCATTCCTCATGCTACTAGTATCAGTAGTGGTACATCAAAATGAACTTGGTTTATTGTGCATATATCAGCAAATAAATAAGTTCTGTGTGCTCCCTTCTGTTTTGTTTTTTCCAGATTCCAGCTTGATTTCATTTGAAACAGCTGAGAGACCAAATTATTTTCTTCAGCTGGCCTCCAATAATACTCTTGTTGTTTCTAAATGGAAAAAATTGGAAGATTTTCACAACAGATCTACATTTGTCATTCACAAGAATACATGGCTTTCAGGTTACAGTTCCTTTGAGTCATTTGCAAAACCAGGATACTTCATCCACATTTCAGCCTCTTCAGTTGAGCTTTTGAAGTACCATCATTCAGAGGAGTTCAGACTGTCAACCCTTTTTAAACTTGTAGGTAGGTAATTATACTTGAATGTCATCAGTTTTCTCCCTGTGCAAATCCAGGCTAAATAGTGGCTAAATTTTCAGAGGTGATGAGGTTGCTTACCTCTCCCCTATGTTACTGGGAGCTGTGGGAACTCCAGGACATCCAGGCTCAAAATATTTTTCCCTGGGAATTGTAGTGAGATTCTGTTTTCTTGTGAAAAGCCATTAAATAGCTTAAAGCACAGTTTTGTTTGTTGAACAGATTTGGGAATACATATCCTAGTGCAGAGTTTCTGGGCAATGCTTGCTGTGGAGGTGGTAACAAAATTCTTTAGGAGTAGAACATTCATACTCACAAATGGATTCACAAAATAGAAAAGAGCACATCTCTAAAAGTTGAGGTGTGTGGACAATGTTTTCCCTCCTTTGCCTGCTGCCAAGGCAGAGCTTTCTGTCCAGTGAATTTTCGTTGCTGACCTTGTGGCCTCCTCAGGAGTAATGCCAGCCAGTGCTAAGGACATGGCCTGGAGGTTACACCTTTCAAACCTTGTTTTCCTGTGCAGAACACCTTGCCTGTTATCCCCTGGGCACCCAGAGATGCTGTGTCTGTTGGGGTGTTAGCTGCCTGTGTTTCAGTCACCGTCTAGCTGGAGGTGTCATCCCTTCTTGGGGATCCAGATGTTCATGTCCCTAATGCTTCTGAACAGATGCAGCCAGACTGCTGTGAGGGTGTTTCTGTCACCTGGGAGATTCCCATTCCCATCATAGCTCCATTCCACTGAGGCATTAGGATCAGAAATGAAGAACATATTCACTCTGAGGATCCCTTCGTAGGAGCTGGCTGCAGATGCTGCTCCTACAAGAGCTGGTGACAAAAATGCACACGAAAAGAATCATGTCAGTCAAGCTATTTCTGTTTTGTGTTGTTTTTTATTTTTTTTAAGACCAGTAAGGAAAAGAAATAATAAGAATTACAGTTTTTAGATATTCTTAAACAAGTGGAGCCATGCACTCAAATGAAGGTGGCCTTGGAGGTCAGGAAAAACATACAAGAAGTTACATTGGTGTATAAAATAAAGCAAAGCAGGTTATTCATGTCACTACTCTTTGCTTCAGCTTTTACTTGCCTTAATGCATTAGATACATTAAACATACTCATTTATGAAATTCAGTGACAACAATTCCTTGCAGAAACCAAGTGTAGTATATATAATTCCAAAATCACTGCAGGTGATTATCTTCGAAAAATTTTTTATTGTACTGTAGTTTTTAATTCATCATTTATTTAGAAGAAATATTTTAATAGGTGTTCCTGGCAATACCATGTGTTAAAATCAGTTGTTCATTCTCTGCAATGGAATTGTGTTTTACAAGCAAAGAAGGAAAATGAAATATTGTATCAAATGAAGATGGGCTGGCCGTGTTTTACAGTGACCGTGTTGGATTGTGGCACAGACAAACCTAAAGCAACCTCTGATTTCTGTGACAGAAGAGGGCAACTGTATGCCTCGTGGAGCTTCTTGTTATCAAAACACTGAATTAAAGTGTTAATGGTGTCGTTGTGAATCTGCCCATGCTTTGCAGTGCATTATGCTGACAGCCTAATGCAGCTGTTCACTGGCACACTCCAAATTCAGAAAAATGACAGATTTTGTCATTGCCAAATGCCTGTTGCCTCTTGACAAATTCTTGTGATCACGGAGCTGTTGAGGTTTTTGAACAGCAGAATTAGAGGGCTAATGCCATTACCAGGATGTTTGTACAGCATTTCAAGCAAGGAACTCTTTTAGGACATAACAAAAATATCTCCTTAGTCTTTTGTCTTTGAAGGAGGAATGAAGAAGTTTTAAAGCATGTTCCAATTCTCAGTGGTTGTCCATTAACAGAGAATGGTATGTCTTTTCAAGTGTGAAGTCTTTACCCTCCAGTCATTATACCAAAAAATCCTATTTATGCCAATGGAAAACTGAAACAATTTACCTCAGCAAGTGGGGTCAGATCAAATGATCAGGAGGTATTTCATTAATCACCACATCCGAGGGCTTGGGTTTCAGAGTTTTATAAGCAGAGGAGCATAGGGCTCCAATCTTTCTGCAGTGGACTTTCACAAGGGCCAGCCTGCTGATGTGGGGTAATTACATGGTCTAAAAATACAGCAGCATTTGTTTAAGTTAATGGAAAAGTTACAGCAGCTCCAGGGCGCGCAGGCAGAGGCGGCTTGGGTTTCCTGCTGACTCTTGGGGATGCTTTGCATATTAGATCAGAAACTCTTGAGCTGGGAGCAGCTATTCCTGCAGAAGCAGAGGATAAATATCAGGAGCAGAATAATAGGCCCAGTAAATCCCCTTGGCCAGAAAGCTCCTCATGAGACTTCTTCCCTCTCCGTGACGCACATTCCAAAGGAAGAATTCTGAGTGACCTGATCAGCACAGCAGTAGACACGTCTCTGTCTAAAGTCAGCTGATGTGTCACTTTTCCAGTTTCATTGCAATAAATATTGTCACACTGGGACACACCAAGGCTGTGAAGTATTTGCCATAAGTCACTTCAGGTTTAAAATTGGGTTATTTTCATTATAGTTTGCTTTTTCTGCTGTCCTGTTCCCACAAACGTTTGAGGAAATTGAGGAGAAAACTGAATTTTGATATGTAGTGTTTACTTATTTGCAAGAAAATGTATTTTTTCATTCTATTCAGGAGGTTTTTTACTGGCAAACAAATTGGTATGCATTCAATCAAAAGAAAGAATACCCTTCCTCTCAGCAGATGGACAGGCACAAAGGTGTCATGTAAGAGGGATCAATTCCCATTTGAGATTGCTGGGAAATCAGTCTGTGTAGGGAATTAATGACCTTAATATGGATATAGCTCTGTTTTCTTACTCTTTTAAAAAATAATGTGCTCGAACTAGTTACCTTTCATCATTCATATAATTATCACCCATTTAAGATCACTGAGTTATTTTTGTGTAGTTATGAAAATGTGACTTCCCCATAGAAATTCTGCAACAAAGTATTTAATAATGCTGGTTATGTGCTGTAATAGCTAACTTGCTGTAAATGTAAGGCCTGTTTTAGAGAGACTTTTCAGCTAAAATTAAAATATCCAGATGCACTAAGTATAGGCACACTGCACAGAGGCATTTTTCAATGTTTAAGTTTGATACAGAGCATTTTTTGGTTCCTTTTAATGTTGGTATTTTAATTAACCAATCACATTCAGAAACATGGTGCAAAGCTGAAAATTAAACTCATTTTAATGAGAAGGTTTTTTGCAAAACCATTCTTTTACCTTAAGTCAGTTTTGCACATGATGCTACTGACTACTTTAACATCAATTTACTGTGATCATTTCCATCCGTGGAATGAATTTTCTGGGGTGTCCTGATTCACTCATGCTGAGTTGCTGTTGAGTTTGGGGGGAGCTCGTGGGCTTTGTTGGCCCCAAAGATCCTGGGGTGTGCCCTGGGGCTGGAAAATGCAGCTGCTGCTGTACCTGCAAATCCCACGTGTGCCACCGAGCACATCTGCAATCACACCGAGGTTACTGGGCAATAAAAACCTTTCTATCCTACAAACACAAACATCTGACCTGCCATTTTTGGCTGAATAAAAAGGAGCAGATCAAAGGCTTGCATTAACGTTGTAATAGTAAACTGAGCCATAAGTAGATGAGAGGTGGGTAATTATAATTAAGCTTTGCTTCCAGTGATGTTTTGGCTGGGCACAAAGTTTAATTTTTCCAGTGATGTTTGCTTGCATTTCTCGTTGCAGAAACTTAGAAGCCACGAGCAGGGTTTGTTACTAGTTTGAGTAGATAGGATTTCATGTTTCTAAAGTTGTAACTGAGGAGAAAGGCAATCTAAGTTACCAAGCAGAGTTTTGCCTCCATTATAAATAGAAATAATTCTAAAGCCATTTTTGTGCCTACTTGATTTTTTTAAAATTTTATGTTAAAGTAGCAAAAAAGGAAAAAAAATAGCATCAGGTAAGAATGAAAATCCAATACTTGACTTTTAAAATTATTTTTTAGATTTTTATTTTAAATACAACCTTTTGTTAACACTGGAACATTTCAAATTTTAGGGTTTATTTTTAAGTAAATAGCCATGTTTTGAGAATAGCTTGGAAATATTAATATTATAGAGATTCTAAAAATGGCAAATTTTGTTCTTGTGACATAAAAGTCAGCATAGAAAATGAAGGTCAGGTGGACTTGTGGACAGTAGGAATTGTCAACTCACAAAAAGAAGTGGCCAAGGTACTAAGAAAGGTGGTTGTGGCTCAGCAGAACCTTGTGGTCTGTCAGTGATAAAATAGTAAAAACCTTCATTAAATGGTAGCAGCTACTGTTGTTATCCTGGTTTTATTTTTAAAAGCTGTGAAGAAGGAAATCATAAATTACAGGGAAGAAAATGCTCCTCTGGTGTTAAAGAAAGTGTGAAAGCAATGGAGCTGGGAAATACCTTTATATATAGTATAATATAGTATGTAGTATATATAATATAGTATAATATAGTATAGTATAATAGTGTATATTGTCTTGTTGATGCCTGGCAATGTTCACAGCTGTTCTCCTCGAGGGGTTTCTGCTGTGCTGTGTGTGCTGTGCTGTGGTGGGTTGATGTGCTCAGCTCCTGTTGGGTGACAGAACTGTTGTGGGCTCAGCTGGCACGCCAGCTGGAGCCACTGTCACCCAGCACACCAGTCACCATCCTGGGAAGGGTTTGCTGTGTCACCAAGCAGGAGACAAATGCTGGGAGACTTGACAAGGGGACACGTGGTCGTCTCCAAATGCCATGAGGAATCCTGTTGAGGATGCCTGGGATGAGAATTCGTTGTAAGCTGGGTACCATTGTTTTGTGGTCAGGGAGCTCTGCTGCTGCACAGGCTGCAGTGAGCTCGTGTTACTGGTTCCTGGAGGGGGAATTGAAGCATTGGAAAAATGGGAAGCATGTGGTGGAGGTGGCTGAATGGCCCAAGTGACCCCAGCCACTCCTCATGTGCCTTCCCCTCAAGGCCCTCCACCATCCTCATTGCCCCTTTGGGCATTCTCTAACAGCTGGATGTCCTTTTTTGTGTCGTGGTGCCCAAAACTGCACTCAGGGACTGAGGTGAGGCTGTGCCAGTGCAGAGCAGGTGCTTTTGGGCTGTTTTTTGTTTGCTTTGTTTTGTTTTATGGTGGTTTGATCCTTGGGGTGCTCAGGCATGCCAGAAGTTAGGTTGAAAATAGTGAAAACTTTAAATATGATTAATTACTGAACTGATGTTTTCTTAATGCCCTAAAGAATTTTCCCACAATTCGTAATAAAGCACATATATCATCATACCTTATGGGTTTACAGAGACATCTTGAAAACTTTCTGAGAAAAAGGAAAACAATTCATACAAATACTCGTTTCTTGCTGTGGTGATTTGGTGTGCTCACAGCTTGGCCTGGCATACTCAATTCTCTAAAATCCCTTGACTGAAAATCAAATTATTGATTCTACAGCTCTTTGAAAGCAGTTTTTTATGACCAGGTTCACAAATTCTTCTGTTGTCCATAGTTTTTTGTTCAGAAGTAGAGACAAAATTTTTGAACAAGCATGACTTCGTTCTTGACTGAAAGCAGCATTTATGAACCACTCAACAAATGCTGTGCCTTGATGTGGAGATCCACCCTAAATCCTGCCAAGGCATGCAACACCACCAAACTCTGTGAGCTTAGTCTGTAGGAAAGCTTGAGGAAAACGTGGGTATCATTTCATGAAAGTCTAGCTTCATTTGGAGACTGGGACATGGCATGTTATTCCCAGCACTTGGAAGTCTTAATTCACGGCCACTGTTCTGCTAAATTGAGAAACTCTCAATCTTCATCAGGTCACAGTCTGTCTTCTGCAGGCTTGTACTTTTATTGGGTTTGAAACTTTTCTGTGCTCGATGGTGAGTTCTGTGGCCAGAGTTAAAAGTTATGGATTTGTCTCCATTCCTAATCTAGAGTAGAATAATGAATGAGATTGCCCTGATTCAACTTGGATTTATTTACTGTTATTGCTACTTTTGGTGATTGCCCATGCCAACAGGTCTCTGGTGTGTTTTGTGTTTCTGCCATATATCTTCTTTTTGTCCTTAAACCTTAGTTCTGCTATGTTTTTTATTTTGTCCTTAAGCCTTACCATTCAACCAGCCTGTGCATGCAAAACCTCATACATCAGTCACCAAATTGTATGGAAAAAATTCCCTTCATCAGACTTATGTCACTTATATTGGTGTCACCAGAAGGGGTCACAGAATTCAGTCACATGTACTTAACTTCTTATGAGAACATAATAAATGCATATTTTACTGTCATAAGAATTGTGTTTTTAGAAGTAGTGACAAATTACATTCCTGCATAAAATGAGATGTAGAAGGGGTAACACTAGATGGCAACATACACACCCTTTTGTCTGAGTTTGATTTCTTTTTTTAAGAGAATTATTCTTATTTTAAGAGAAGACATTAATAGTTACTAATGACAGAGAGGTAATTACTTGTAAATGCAAATTCCCTAAATTGCAGGAAAAAAAATTTCTCAGTATCTTCATGGAAAATTTGTCTGTCTCCAAGATATAAAAGAGCTACTCCTTGTATCTCAGGTCAAGCAAAGCTCAGGAAAACTTAAAAAAATACTTCAAAAAAAAAAAGGGGGAAACTCTTTCCAAGTAGTTAGCATTTTTTTCTGGTGTATAATATAAACATTTTTTAAGAGCAGTTTCTCTTAGTAGGCTCTGAACGGCATTGCTGTGAGCTCAGGTTTACCATTTAAAGGGAATTCTGTATGATGATGGTTGTTTGCTGCAGGCATAATTGCCCAGAAAGTGTCACTGCCCTGCCCTGACTGCTGCTGGAAGAGCTGGGGTGGGCTGTCACAGTGCAGGGACTGAAATCCAGATAAATCATGTAAATCTTGCAGGTGTTGGAAGAGTCACCAGGATAATCCAGCATTGTGCAGGAAACTGTTCTGTGTGGAGGTGGGGGAGGGCTGGGGGGCGATTGGATTTGTGCTTCTGTTACGTGTACAGATTTTTACAGAATAAATAAATACTAATAAACACTGTGTGTGCAGGTGCCACAGTGAATGTAATAGTGATGTGTATCTGTGTGTGTTTCAGGAAATACAGGAGTAACAGGTCTTTGTTGTTTCTCAGATGTCAGATTCAAGCTGCTGTCCCGTTCCACGTGTGAGTGGCGTTATGATGCCTGCACCAGCCCTTGCTTCAAGACATGCAGGGACCCTCTGGGAAAAAACTGTCAGACAGTGCCAAAGTGAGTGTCTGTGTTTTTATGGAAAAGTGTGTAATTCAGGCAAGACACTTAAGCAGGATAAGAGGAGTACAAGGGCCCAAATGTACACTTAATGTATCAGGACTGTGCTCTTGGGTAAGTAGGAAAGTGAAAGAGAAAAGAAATGGAATAAAATCTGCTGCTGCAGCCACATAAACCTGACATTTCAGCCTTTCGTGTACTGTCACATTCTGGAGTGATTGCTATTTTTGTAACTTTCATTTTGGGAGTATTATAGAGTATTAATAAAGAAAGGTTATCACAACTTTGTTTCAAACAGTTGTGCCCCTGCTTTTCCATTATGTCATTGCAGCAGTTATATCTGGCCTTGCTTTTTCCTGTGAAGTGGAATTTGTGCTAAATCTGGTAAAACTGACACTCACATTTTGACATGTGAAAATATTGGGTATTTCTTACAGCAACAGTGCTCACTCTTGAACCTGTGACTGCTCATTTCAAAAGCTGAATGTCACAGAGTTCATGCTTCCCTTGGATCTGAGGGGCAGTGGAGGTCATGGCAATGACATTTTGGAGGAGTGCAGCGAGGTGGAACACACTGTCTGCTTGCACATACTGTAAATATAGAGATTCTTTTCCTGAAATTGAATGCTTGATCCACAAGATATTATTCTACTTGTTAGTACTAATTATTTTTCTTTTAGAGTGGAAGGATGCATCCCTGCCTGTCCTCTCAACATGTTGCTGGATGAAATCACTCAGAGATGCGTGTATTTTGAAGACTGTATGTCTGAAGACTTAAATGTATCATATATTAGACTTAGCTTTACAATTAATTAGCTCTTTAGTCATAATTTAAATATCAGTGCCTGCATGTGTGTAACTTGTGACCTTAGTAATGTCAACCTTGAGCTCACTAAACATACTTTTAGTTAAAATAATTTAATTCCTGAAAAATAAGAGACAAATTTTAAATTAAGAAATATGTTATTTCTTCATAAAACATTTCCGTAATGTTAGATGTCAAGGAAATGATTTAATGAATTTATTTTTTAATTTGTCCATGAGTTTTAGAAGTTTAAAGACCTCAGCTAGCTGCATCACTATATTAATGAATTCCAGGCTGTTTCTTGTGTCTGCTTTCAGGCATTGAACCTGCAGATGACAGCCCATCTTTGCTTCTCAGCATTCAAACCTCAGCAGTTCCACGTCCAACACCAGGTGCAAGTTTGGCAGTGACCAGTGAAGAGGGAACTTCATTTCCTGCACCTGAAGCAAAGGAAACAGCACTTGCTACAAAACTGCAACTCACTGCAACTACGGGGAAACCAGAATTTCCAGCCATTACATCCAATGAAACGCTTCCAGCTGTAACTTTAGCACCAAATATTTCTTCACAGTCAACAGAAATGACACCTGGGAGAAGCACTACAGCCATGACTGGGACAACAAAATCTGATGTAAACTTGTCTGCTTCTGTTGACATCTCTCCTTTGTTTCCATCTACTTTCAGTTCAGGAACTTCCACAGGGACACAACTGCTCAGTGGTGGCTCCACTGAACTGCTGAGGGCTGCAGAAACTCAGACAGCAGCTGCTACACACGCAGTGACCACAGGAACAGAGTCAGAGAGCAAACCAACTGCTACTTCTTTTTTTACTGGGGCACCACTTATGCTTAGTACAACAGAAATGCCAGTCAAAACTAAAATAATGGAGTTGTCAGAAATGGCCACAAGAACACTTCCCACGAAAGAAGCACGAGTGAAAGAAGAAGGATTTACAACATTTACACCCAGTTCACTTGAATCAATAACAGAAAAAACTACTGCATATGTGCCACAGTTTTCTACATCACCTCTGGATGTGTCTTCATATAAACCACCAGTAAACTTAACAGGAGCTTCAGAAGGGACAAAAATAAGTGTAGAACAGTCTTTTACCACAGTAGCTAATGTTACAGTGACATCATTTTCTCCTATACTCACTACTTCATCTTTGTTAAAGCCAGTGTCTTCAGCAACAACAGAAGCAGCAGCTGTTTTAACCAAACACAGTGTGAAGACAACATTTTCACCAACATCCATGGCACCTACTTCATTAGGAAAAACAGCTACAGAGCCTCCTCTTGGAATGGTTCCACAACTGACTGGTACTCCAGAGGTTCTTCTCACTACAGCTCTAGCTCCAAAGATGACAACTGTACAAACCCAAGAGAGATCATCAGAAACAACTTTGTTATCATTTACAACTCATAAAAAGGAAATCCCAGAAAGAACATCTCATGTGGATCATATGTCAAGTTCCCATTTCCCTCCCTATTCACCACATCCTAGTTCTAGTACTGAAAAATCCTTCATTCTTTCTACAAAGAGACCTGCAGTGTCTGCTCCTACTCCTGCTTCTCCAGCTTCAGGTGAATTA
The DNA here is from genome assembly GCA_013397075.1 of Rhabdornis inornatus. Taxonomy (NCBI): domain Eukaryota; kingdom Metazoa; phylum Chordata; class Aves; order Passeriformes; family Rhabdornithidae; genus Rhabdornis; species Rhabdornis inornatus. The sequence goes on from VWZS01007229.1 coordinate 844,332, forward strand.
AAAAAAACATTAAAAACTGTTTCAACTACTGGATATCCCTTACACATGGTTCTAAACACAACTGAGCTCCTGACTACATTATACATTAAATATCCTGTCATGGCTGAGACTGTCAGTGTGACACCTTTTTCTGTTGAGGTAACACCCAAAATCACATCCCCTCTTGAAATGGCCACAAAGTCAACTTTGTTTTCTGGAAAAGTATCTACTGAATACAAGTCAGCTCTGGTTTCAAGTACAGTGAAGACAAGCACTCCAGTATATTCAGGGAGTGTTACCACATCAGCAATGAAAACCAAAGAAACCATCACAGCTCCTTTTGAAGCGACAGAAAGAGAATCACTTCAAGGAACATCCATCACTGGGTCCCCGCTTGCTCTCTCTAGTGGGACTGAAACCACATTGTTGACAACACAGCCTGATAAATCACAAATAGAAACTATTGCTACCATCTCTACTGGAAAGTCATCTGCTTTATCTTTTTCACCATCAGGTGCTCTAATATCTTTAAACATTTCTCTTCCTTCACTACCCTCAGATGGAAAAGAAGCACTGCTGACAACTCTCAGTCCCCTGCATACATCCCATGGAATAACTTCTTTATATCCTAGGACAACTATACAAAAATCTATGTTAACAACAGAAAAGACCTCTGCAGTCCCAACTTTCTCTATTTTATCTATATTAGAACAATCAGGTTCAATAACAACAGTAGCAGATGAAAAATCACCGGTGAATATCACTGATGCCACGTTCTCCCCAACCTCCCACTTCAGCAGCCAGCTCTTAACAACCAAAAAAATGACAGGCAAAGAAAAATCCTCTGTGTCCCCATCTGTTGCACTTCCAGTAACAAAGTCTTCATACACTTTCTCCACCTCTCAGTATCTAGGAGATGAATTCTTTTCTTCACCTTCTTTGACACAACTGCTGCCAGAAGTAACAACTGCACCAAAATACTCAGTAGAAACTAAAATGGTTTCTACAGCATTAAAGCCTGCAGTCCAAAGTAGAACAGAAGCAGTGAAACTTCCAGAAGCTGCAGCTCAGCCATCCCTGCCTGCATCTTCAGCAGGTCCCTTCTCCTTGCAGACATCTTCAGGAGCTAAACTTCCCGTACAGACCACAAGGACCAGTGTTACACCAGCACCACCTTCTACTCACAAGACCACAGAACTTGGTCATCAGACCTCTGGGCCTTCATTGCCAAGCCAAGTTCACCAGCATCCTGCAGAATCTCTAACAAAATCCCCTGGTCAGCCACAAGCTGCCTTTAGCACGACTGAAGCTGCAGTGGGAGTGGCTTCCTCACACCCCTTGAAGACCTCAGTGCCTGAAGGCACCCCTTCAAGCATGGTGCCTACCTCAGGAGCTCCTACCAAAGTTGTTTCACCAACTCAAAAATACTTGCATATAACTGATTCAGTCACACAGCAAGCTGTATCAAGAACTTCTGTTTTGCAGCCTACAGTCCCAGCTAGAACAACAGCTGGCTTGATTTTTGGCACCAAATTTCCCCCTCTCTCACCAGAAGTGCTTGCTGCTTCCTCTTCGTTAACAACGATTAAAAAAGAACCTTTTCCTCAATTTTCCACACAAAAGGCAGCTACAGATCTAAAATCCACACATCAGGCCTCGTTTACTAAATCCTTTGATTCAAAACAAACACTTGAAGCTTCACCTTCACCAGGTTCCGAGTCAACCTCTTCAATGGTTTTGCTACCAGGAACAACAGAAATTCCTGTTGTGTTGGAACCCACACCAAGGAAAAGTGGTGCAGAGGAAACTGTGGTGCTGCCTAAGCAGGTCACAGCTTCAGCCAGCAGCTCCAGTTCCCTGCTCCCACCAAGGACAGCCTTGTCCACTGCAGCCCATCCTGCAGCTGCAGCCTCTGCAGAGACAAGCAGTGCTGGGCAAAACCTCAGCACTGCAGCAGCAGCTTCAGAAAAAGCAGCAGCAGGCACAGAGCCCGTCTCCAGCTCTCCTTCTGTTCCTTCAGAAGCAAAAGGAGCCATGCCCCTCGACACAGTGAAGTCTGAAGAGTCACAATTAACAACAGGGTTCCAATCTGTCCTTGCTCAGGGTGTTACTGTCACACCTCAGACATTTTACCCTCCCTATCTCACAAGCACATCTTCCCTTCTGTCCACTGTGCATTCAGCTGCTGAGTCAAAACCATTCTCTTCTACAGCTCCATCACCAGTCAGCACTACTCAAACTTCAGAATCTGAAATAACATCTGAGATGCAAACAGCTCCTGTGAGTTCACTGCTGATGGTGTCTGGTCATCCAAATGACACAGCAGCTCCCTCAGTTTCCTCATTTACTTCTTTATCTGCCAAACCACTTCATGGCCTGGCTGCAACATTTTCTGATGGACTGGCAATAGCTGAAGCCACGGCAGGAGCTGCAGCATCCCCTTTTACATTGCCTCAAGAAACAGCAACTCTTCAAACTTGCACAGTGAGTTGATATAAATAATTACCTGCCTGCTTTGGAAAATGCCTTAATTACTTATGCACACTGATTAAAAAATTAAATTGTGAGCTATGTCTTGATCTTTAGGATTTAGAGCATCCGTATCAAACAAGGGAGCCTGATTATGTTATCCATTATATCTGAAACTTTGGATAACTTCATTATGCAGGACATGTTTTTTTGAAATGTTACACTACACTGGGTTTCAGGCCTCAGTTTTCTGAGTGTGACTGTTACAAGAATGGTTTGTTTGTTTTTTTTTTTTGGAAAATGTGGTCAATATTGGTCCATATGGTTCATATTGTCCAGTGTCAGTGTTTTGTCACGTTGCCCTCCTTAAAGGACATCTTTGCAGACATGCCTGTTACCATTCCCACTTGTTTCCTTCCATATTTTCCCTTCTTAACTTTTTTCATTGTGAAGTTAAAAATTCAGTAGTGCTGTTCTCATCTTTACTATAGGACAGCAGTGTTAATCTGTCCTCAGAATGGTCGGGTTTTCAAAGGTTCTCTTTGCTTCTAGCTTCCATCAGCATCGTGGGGATCAATAAGTATTCTGTGCCTGAAGAATGTGAACCCCTTTTTCAACAAAAAATGTACAATATTGTGATACTAACTTGGCATGAGTGGTAACCTCTGTCTTTTACTGAATCTGCCCTAGCCAATCACAGAGAGTGAGTGCATAAAGCACATTTGTTTGGATGGCCAGCTGATCCAGGTGAACAAGTCACAGAACTGCCCATACAATGCTACTCAGCCCAGCTGTGGAGTTCTAGGACTTGCTACTCAAACAAATGGTGACAAATGCTGCCCAAAGTGGGAATGTGCATGTAAGTTTTAATTCTGCAGTGCTTTTGAAGTGCATTCAGGTAACAATTCAATGCATCTGTAAGAAAGGTAAGAACTGACATGCTATACCACAGCATAGAATTAAAAGATGCACATTTTTTGGGGGGTTACTCATTGTCTGAGAAAACTTATAATAGCAGTTTTAGATCCAGGGACATAAGATAAAAATGCTCCTTTAACATATTCAGTGTCAGGTATCTGCAGTGGGTGTATTTAGGTCTGACTTAGACACATCTTGTCATCTCTCTAATCAGGGGACATCTAATCAAAACAGATTTTTTGGTTCATTTTTTAACTGCTTCAGGATGAAAAGATTCCCTAGACTGTTAACTACTTCTGTCGGCAGTTTGGGGACTCTGTACTGTAGTCATTCCTATCAATTACCTAGAATTGGGCTGAAAGAATCCAAACCTTACAGAAAATTTAATTTTATTATAGCAAGTAAAGTATGTGGAGGTAAGCAATTGTAACTTCTGTTTAGGCTTTGGAGTTTGAAATATCTCAGAGTAGAACTCCAAGCCCACTGAAGCACAAAAGCTTTAGCAATAAGATAGAGGAAAAATGAAACTTTGCACCTTAGGAATAAGACTGCAGGGGAACTGTGGATCTGGCATGATCTGCTGTCACTCATGATTATTCATAGTTTGGGGTTTCTAAAAATTGCAAACCTTTGTTGGCAAGAGCTGTAAGGAAACAGCTGATTGCAGAGGTCTACAGGTTGTCCCTCTGAAAACTTGCAGGATTTGATTCTGCTGTCCATTTAGAAAGATGCACCAGTATCAAATATGTGAAAATATTGCTGCATGTATGAACCTCTTAGTAAGCTAGCTCATCTTATACAATTTATTGGTTTGTCTTCATATTTTGTAAGATTTAACAGAATTCTAAAGTAAGTTAGAAAATAAATTTACCTTTTTTTCCCCCCCTTAGGTCGTTGCACCATTTTCTCTGATCTGAGCATTGTAACCTATGATGGAAAGCATTTGGCTTTATTCAAAGAAGCATCCTACATTGTTAGTCAAACTCCAGATGAAACTGTAACCATCCATGTCCTTGACTGTAGAATGGTAACTAACATTTATCAGCTAACAAAAGGTGTCTGTTACTGCTAATAAGATGTATCTGAAAGGCGAGAGCATAATAATATTTTATATTCAACATTTTCTGGTTTATTTACCCTTATGTAGCTCAGGAAGTATGCATTTATTCCTGATCCATTACTTCTGTGCTGTACTTGTCATACAGATTCATCATTCCCAGTCTCATTCTTGCTGACCTTCAGATATGTAGTTTTTTGGGTTTTTTTGTCCAAACAGCTAGTCCACCATATTTTTTCCCTGTACTTCTGTTTTAATTCCAAGATTGTATGATATAGCACAGTTGCTGAAAACAGTGATGTCATAGTATTTTGTTTGTTCATCCAGATAAACTCTGTACTCTTGACTTGAAACTCCAATCAATGGTTTTCCTCTCTTAGTAGTATAATCCCCAAAAACCCTTTATGTCACAGTACTTAAAACCAGTCAGCAACTAATGTATTCAGATTTTGCACATCATAGCTATGAATGATGTATTTTTGCTTTCTCCACAGAGTAATTCAAACTCAACTTCTTTGTGCCTGGCAATGTTGAACCTAACTTATGCATCAAACCAAATTATTATCAATCGTTTGAGCAGAAAAGTGAGTATTTCCAGGGGTTTTATTTTCCTTTAGGTAACTCCTCATTTCTGCAGCCAGCTGCCTCCTCACGTGGATAGCAAGGAATAGAGTAGAACACCATGGGTTATATGATTCATTGTTCCAATTTTGTAATTAAGTAAATTTCTCCTGGTGAATTCAAAGAGCCAGACTATGATCCAAGGACAGTTAACCAGGTAAGTCTCAGAGCAAGGCACATAAATTTTTAGTACCTTTGATGCCTGTATTACCTTTAAGGAGGAAAACATGACTTTTTCTGAAATTACTTATAACTTGGATTCCTAAGCTGTCCAAAATCTGGCCTTAGTTCTTCTACCTGACAATTAACCTCTCTTCTGTGTGTCTTCTAGATAACAGTAAATTCAAGATCTGCTTGGCCTACTGTTAGAAAATATGGATATAAAGTTGAAGATTCAGGCTTCAAGTATGCAATTGAAACCCCAACAAAAATCAGAATTCAGTGGTTTCACAGCACAGGTGTGATGATTATTGACTTGAATAGTACCAGAGAGCCAGGAGCTCTGGGGCTGTGTGGTAAGTATAAATAGTGCAGGAAATAAAGGCTTCTGGATGCTTTGCTAGGGAGACACATTTTCCTAATTATATGAACTGCTTACTGCAGGATCTGTCCCAAAAACTTATTGCAGATCACTGCAACTTTTAAGATGCTATTAAAATAAATCTATTACTAATTTTGTTTATTGTTGAAATTATATTTTGTATTTATTCCTCTTATCACTCTTTGCCCACAGTGCTGCTCTGTCTGTAAGCTGTTTGAACCACAGGCATGATTGTAGTTACCAAACCCAAATAAATAAGACATGTCTAAGTCCATAATTTCAAATACAGTCATTTGCAGATTTAGTGTTTGATATCCATGTGGTAGGAAGTGGTACGTGCTATTTTCAGTTTCTAAAGGTCAGAATTCCCAGGAAATGTAAACTTTAGAGACTAATCTTAAACTGTTGGAGGAAATACTTTAGAGGCAATTTCTTAATAATGTTGCACTGTATTAGGTCTGTTCAACTGTTTCCCCTGCTTTCTTTTTTTCTAAAAAGTAGAGCCTTGAATAAGCTGGTGGTGTTACAGCTTTTGCAAGAATGTATTTGCTGATGTAAATCCCCACTGTGGTAGCTGCATCTATAAATTTATCTGTAAATTTATGCTGTAAATTGGAGCTGGAAATCTGGATTAAGGAGATCATTTAATTACAGTGGATATCTTTCCAGTTTCAGAAAGGGCAAATGCCTGTAGCTCAGTATCAAATGCCAGGAATAGCTCAGCCCAGTTTCCAGTCCTGCTGACAGAAATGTGCTCCTCACAAAGAGAGTTTGAATTTACACCCTTTTGAAATTTGATTATCTCTTACTTTCCCTAACTTCTGTTTTCGGTATTGTTCTCACTCTGCTTGGCTAATTGTTGTTGTAATTAGATCACACAGGAACAAGACAATAAAGACAGTGGATATTTATCATAGGCCTGGTTCAAGTTATCCAGAGAACTGTTTTTGCCTTTACCTGTTTGATTCCTGTGGTAGGGAGGATTGGGAACATTACATTCCTGCTTTACAAGGCATTTTGACTGGGTGACAATACATTTCTGTGTGTGGATGGTGTTACAAGAACAGAGAATTCTGAATTCTCTGAATTCTTCAGAGAATGTGCTGTGTATTTCTGGTGTTCACCTCTGCCTGGGAGGTTCTCTGCATAAGTCTGCCTGGTGCCACTTACAGAGCCTGCCTCAAATGAGTTTTTGTACTGCATCTTTTCAGGGTGAATTAGCCCAGCCTGAACTCCTTCCTGTGCTCCCTGTGTTAGTGCAAATACACACAGCATCCTTTCTCAGATACCTTTTAGCTGAACTGCCCCATTGGCAGGTCTGGACTTCTTCATGGAAATGCTGAAACTGAAAAGATCACTGCAGATTTGTAGCACAAGCATCCTTTGGAAGGATTCCAAAGCTGGTGAAGAGCTGGGGTGGGAGCTCAGGGGTGTGGGAAGGGAACATGGGCATCTCTGTAGCAAAACTGGTGGAAAAGGTTTAAAGAATGTCAGTTCTAGTTGCAACCAGATGCAGCCAAGGAAAATGTGCAGCTTTAGTTTTGCTGCTTTAAATCTCCTTGTCAATGTGTAAGAGAAGTGAGAAAAGATGTCCCTGACATGACAGCAATCCTTTGAACCTTTCAGAACCATCACATGCTTCTTACCTGTGTTGCAAATAGACTCCAGAAATTCCATCAGAAACAGTTTGGGAAGCTGTTCTGTCTCTGAATTCCTGTTGCTGTATCACTGATGTTCAGCAGGAATTGCTAAAAATGGTGAAGCAGACCAGTTCTTTGGAACGGGGTGGAATCCACAAACACTTTTTTGAACAGATAATTAGGATTGTGCTTGTGGATATGACAGAAGGAAACATTCTAGAAGCCTGATACAAAAGTCTCAGAAACTTTAGGAAGAAAGAATGGGGGTCTGATCATCATTCTGCTTTTTTCTACCTACTGGTTTTTAAAGCATAATCTGGGGAGACTACTGCAATACTTGAATATTCTTTGCTGGCCACGGTCACTGTCCATGTTATGTTGCTCCTTTTGCTCCAAAGTGTTTCAGAATTGCTGACTATTGTAGTTAAAACACAAAGAAAAATGTGATGCTGCCTTCTGGTATCAGATAAGCATCCTTGCATTTTATGATTGTTCCCTTTTCTGATAACATGGACAGTTTTAATTTGTTGCTACACATGGAGGTACTTTGCAACCTTTTTTAAAATGCATTTTTGTTTAGTGTTTGTGCAGCTGAGGACCAAAACCTCCAGTTTCTCAGCTGGGCTCTCTGATGTTCAGTAGATTTCCATTCAGAGATGCATCTTTACTTTTGCTTTCCTTCATTTTTCTGAATTTAGTTTATTTTGAGCCTAACAAAGACTTTTTGCATCTGTTGTAGGTTGTGATACTGTCATGTTGTATAAGATTTTGAAAAGCTGTTTACTTTCTTGAATATGCCACTTCAAACATATTTCACATGTTTTAACCTGCTTTTTTCTTTTTTATTTTTTTTTCCTTCTGGTAATTCATAGGGTTTTGTGATAGAAGCTTGGAAAATGACTTGATGCTACCCAACAGGACAGTTTTAAGCCAAAGCAGCTCACCCTCAGCTTTTATAGACAGCTGGCAAGTGCCAGACACGTTGAAGTATGTTGGAGAAGACAGGCATCAGGAAACTAATTGCTCAGTCATGGACTGCTCAGAGTGCTTAAGAATGGTGTTGAACCAGACCTTCAGCAGCTGTCACCCTTATGTATGTTAACTATTCCAAAGCTTACATTTTGAGAGAGCTGCAGCTCAGATATAATTTTGTGTACTTGGTCATTTCACTAACGTGAGGCTACGTGTAACCATATGTGAATGAAATGTGTATTTTTGTGTGTGCTTGCAGTTGCAAGGTAAAAGTAACTGAAGAGTATGGTAGGAGAGTTGCAGTAAGCAACTTTCAGTTTCACCTCTGTTAGTTTTGAAATTCCACATAATTCATAAACCAGTCACAGATAATTCAACTGTATCAATAAGACGTAGAAAAATGTAAAAGAAAATAGTTTTAGGATTTAATTAATCCTTAAGCCTTCAGTAATTTAACAAGTCCCAAACTGCAATAGGTAATGTGAGAACCTGCATTCTCAAAGGCTCTAGAGGCAGAGTTCCAGCTTGGAGATGTGAGAGGGCAGAACAGACCCTTGAAAGCAAGCCTGGAGCAAATAACAAACTCCTGGTGTGCAAATAAATTACTTGTGGTCATATGAGTACATTTATTGTTTGACCTTTTGTATATCACTGATTTTGGTGAAGAGGAGACCAAAAATAGATAAAACCATAGAGGTCAGAAGGAACAAAGTAATTGTGCCTTCTACTAGAAGAACTCTTGCCTCTTACCTTGGCACTGATAGGAGATGAAACTAAGGGGTATAATCATGTCAATGTTCAGAAGTCTGACTTTTAAATACTAGTAGGTTATCTCCTACACTAATGAAGGCTTACCATGAACCAAGAACTCTTGGCTTCTTTGTGGTGGACATTTTTAAAGGTCAGTCTTTCCTACCTAGCATAGCCTCTATGAAGGTGGCATCTCTATTTTTTTTTGCCTTTGTTAGATTTCACCTGAACAATTCTGTGATATATGGGCTGGAGACACTGAGTACATTCGAAATCCATGTGTTTCACTGGCTGCCTATGTGGCAATGTGCAACAAATTCAATATTTGCATAGAGTGGAGGAGCTCTGATTACTGCCGTAAGTATTCTGCATGTATGCCCTCCTGCAGTGTTCAGAGACAAAATTTGCCTAATTTAAGAGTTACTGTAAGTTGAAAACACCAGTGCTTCTTGCGTCTTCATGTACTTTGATGCTGCTGCAGAAAGCTGTGCCTTTGGAGAAGGGATTAGAGAAATGAAACACCTTTGAGATTAGATGGAATGGAAGGGGTAAAACCTGAGATCTTAGGGGATCCTGGCAGCAGAATTCTCCCACAACAACACTAAAATGTAAGGCCAAATGGGATCTGTAGCTGGATCACAGCTTCTCCTTTTGCTGTTCTTGAGCACCTAGGAAAAGCCCCCTTCAGTGATAACATAAGGAGGTCTGTGGTTTTGAGCCAATTGTTTTTTTAAATTCTTCATTTTGTATGGATTTTAGTAGCAAGTAACTGTTAAAGGGAGCTCTTACAAAATATAACTGTAAATATGTATTCTATCCATGGTGAAGGGACACATCACACTTATTTTTATACCACAGTAATGCACTGTCTTTGGCCACTGCAGGTTATTCAGAACACTATGATTGATCTGTGTAGTATTTGAAAATGTTTTTGAGGTTTGAGTTTTGTGTCAGCACTGTTGCATGTTTTGATACCTCTGCTGCCAAAATGCAAACTGAAGCTTGATGAGAATGTTATTACATGAAGAAGAGAAGTGCTTGCAGATTCCTTCTGTTTGAATTTGTTATGTAGGTACCAGCTTTGTGTTGGGGTTTCAGGCTGGTAAATCCAACTCTACTGGAGAGCACAGGAAGTTGGCAAGAAGACAATAATGTGTTCTCTCGTGGGATTACAGCTTGAGCAGTGTCTGATTTATTTCTTCTGTTCCCAGCCTTCCCCTGCTCTGAGAGCTTCTCCTACCAGCCCTGCATAGCTGCCTGTGAGGTTGCAGAGAGCTGCCAGGACAGGGAGGCTGCTCCCCTGGGCTCAGACTCGTGCTCAGTGCTGACAGAAGGCTGTGTCTGTGCTGGAGGCACCATCCTGCACCGCACTCATGCTGCTCTCTGCATTCCCGAAGAAAAATGTGGTATACTTGGATGTGATTTTTCTTCTTTATTGCCTGCAAGTTGGTGGTCAGATACTTCATTATTCATGAGTTGAGTTGTGGTTTGGTGTTGTGTGAGTTCTGAGTGTCATTCATTTGAGGATTCTAGATGTTCAGTAAACATTAACTGTGCAGGTGAGCAAGCAGGGGATGTCTTTGTGATGCAGTTTTGCTCACTTTCTCTCCGCTGGAGGATGCTCTTCAAAGTCTTTGCTGAAGTTTATGTATTCAATTACTGTGTTTTAGTCTTGGCCTCCTTTTCACCCAAGCCCTTTGCCAAGGGTCCAACCTTTTCATGCCCAATGGCATTGAAATGACATGCAGCAGCAGTTAATTGCACACTTTGAATAATACATGTGTGTGTCCTGCCAGCATTCATGTTTATTTTCATTACAATTCTGCCTCACCACACCAAATAATGGACCAATTCTTCTCCCTAACAACATGAACCTTAAAGATTCAGTTTATGATAAATCAGACTACTAAAGCACTGTAAATTAATAGTAGTTTTGACTTTTGTCAAATACAAAAGTAACTTCTTTTCAGATCATTACTTTAAAAATGAAAGATTGGGTTGGGATTTTAAGTGACTGACCTTGCAGTGGAGACACCAGACGAATTTGAGATCTGGGTCTTCTGGAAGGTGCTGAGTGTCTTGCTTTGCTGTACAAACTCAGTTGCAGACTGTCTCCTCATTCACTTTTTTTTGTGGGGTGATGGACATCATCAAGCCTTTAAAACTCTGGGATTTTTACGCTTCAGAGACCCACATCCCCTATGGAACAAACGGTGGTCAGAACTGGGATTTAAAAGGAATGACTTGTGTTTTGTGCTGTCCTGATGTAGCTTGCACAGACAGCTCAGGAACCCCTCGTGCCGTGGGTGAGGTGTGGAGCAGCTCCTCGGGAGGATGCTGCATGCACAGCTGTGCTGCCGGCGGGGCCATTGCTGCAGTGGAGCACAACTGCTCAGAGCTGCACGGGGTGCGGTGCCAGCGCTTTGCTGAAGTGCCCTTGCTTGTTCCCGATGAGCAGACGTGCTGTCCTCGGAGGATCTGTGGTGAGTATTCCCCCAGGGCTGTGCATGCTGCCCGCTGGAATGTGCACGTGTCCTCTCTCTGGGGTCTGCATTCCTGTGAGGCATTCTGCTTTTGAAGAGAATGGAAATCCTTTTGGTTTGGACTTACAGATAGTGTAGAAAACTGTAGAAACTGCTTGGCTCAATATCCAGTAGGTTTTGAGGTGGAGGGTAGGAGGAGGACTGAAATAGCACTGTGTTTATTTGAATTGAATTGCGTTTCCCTCAAGTTTAGAGATGACTGTTTTATTTTTAATATCCAAATACAAACAAATTATCTGTATAACTCTGAGGAAAAAGAAATCAAATGATTTTTTATCTAATTTATAAACTGAGCAGTAAAAAACTATGGAAAAGCTTTTTTTTCACTTAATTCTTGCTTAGCTTAGAAAGTTTCTAAAAGAAATTGCAAGCAATTTTCATGTTTTGACCCCCTGGTATGGTGTTGCAGTGAGTTTTCCAGAGGAGGTTTGGTTTTTTAATTCCCACAAGGACTCAGCTCTAGTTTAATGCTGCCTCCATGGAGAGTTGCAAATGATGTGCACTTCTGAATCGTGCCTCAGGGGAGATTTTTGCTGCTCCACTGTGTTTTTCATACACCTGTAATTTGGAGTTTTGGGGTATCTAACTGCAAATACTGCTTGTTACTGCTCTACTCAGCTTATAAATGCATGGTTTAGAAGGTGCCTGTTCTCTTTTTTTGTCCCTTTACGTGACAGTTTGTAATCAGAGTCTCTGTGAACTCCTAATTCCTGAGTGTAGCAGCTTGGAAAAGTTGGTCACCTACTACAGTGAAGAATCCTGTTGTCCCAGCTATGTTTGTGGTAGGTTTCTTTTGAAAGGTAAAATAGTGCACTCTGTATAAGACATTCAGTAAACTAAATAGATCAGCTGGGAAGGATAAGGGCAGTGTAGAGACCATTGCCATTTGTGTGTATGGCCATTTACAAAACTCACTTTTGTCTATAGCTGGGGGCTGGTGTGTGCCTCAGGTTGAGCAGCTGTGATGCAATCTTGTGTTAAATGATCAGGCAAGATCTTGGGATACAAATCCTTCTAAAGCAGCTTGTAGTCCCTCTCCACTCCACACTGCCTTTCCTTGGGATACAGCATCACAAGGGAGGAATGCTGGGCTTCATCTAAAGGAATACATCTGTTGCCTTTTTTTCAGAATGTGATCCAGAAAAATGTGAAGCACTGGAGCAGATGCCAAGCTGTCAGGAGGATCAAACACTGATTGCTGCTCGGGTGGAGAATACCTGCTGCATTTCCTATATATGTGGTACAGTAGCCTGGCTGGTTCAGATTATGGGTGTGGTTTTGCAGATGAAATTATGTCTATTATTATCTTGCCAATTAAGACTCCTTGCATTTCCTTCAGGTCTCCCAACACAGTAAGGCTTGAAAGTGGTTAAAAAAATTGACATTGATTTTCTAAAATATAAGAAGTGGTGACAACCATCACCGAGCAGCTTTGTGCTACTGAGTAGTATTCCTTGGTCAAGGCAAGGAGTGGTGGTGGAGTCCATGGATGAAGGAATTCAGGGATTTTGAGATTGTCCATATGCAGAATATGAACTAGATGCATGAATATTTCATCTGAAAGAAGACTGAAGTTATGTAGGCTTTTATTCCCTGTATCCTGCTGTCTCAGCTATGGCCCATCTTAATTGATGACAAATATCCCACATTAGAGTATTATGCATATTGATTCAGTTCTTTTGGGGTTTAGCCTTTAATGGCTTAATTCAGTAATAAAATTGCACCTTTGCCATTGGTATGAGTTCCAATCTTACCAGGCAGTTGTTTTTCCTTTGGTAACGACCTCAGGATGAGGTGCCATTGAGTTTATTTTATTTTTGGACACATATCTGGGAAGAAAAGGCCCTTCCACATGCAAAAATTTGAGTGTTAATTGGAAAAGTGAATTACAACTCTGTTATTTACAGTGATCAGATTCCTCTGATCATGTGTTAGCAATGGGCAGCATTTGGCTCTTCTCAATGTCTGCAGAGTCCCCTTTTGATTATTTTTTGATAAAATGAGTCTCTGCACTGTATATATTGAAAAGTTCCTGTTGTGGTTGTCACAGTGTTCAAGTGGGAGGATAACACTGGGATCCAGGGGATGCATTCACTGAGGATCAAAGATTCCTGAAAAAACAAGAGCATGGCTTAATAGGAGAAAGGACCTAGCAAAATTTTTTGTAACGGCAGAAGGAGGGAAAATCATGTTTGCTCACAAAAAAAATTCTTTATAGCAGAGGACAAAGGAAAAAGGGGCAGGCTGCACTGAAGATTAGCCCTTTGTACAGGGTCTGAAAGCAGTGAATGCAGAGCACCTCTGCTCTCTTTCCTATGAGTCTGGGACAAACTTAGAGCAAATTTTCTAAGCAGTAGTAAAATTTCTTCCAATGTTTTAGATGTAAATAATTGTTTTCTGCAGCATGCGGGCCTTGCTCAGATCAAATTCCCAAATGTCAGGAAGGGGAAATTCTCATTGTGGATGGCAACACTACTGACAGGTGCTGCCCTACATACCAGTGCAGTAAGTTTGACTCGATTTTACTGTTTTAAATAACAGAACATGGGAAATTTTGTGGTGTGGATGTTCAGTGTCAAAGATTCAGCTGCACTTGCTGTATAAGCAAGCTGTCATCTGTAGTCCTGAACAAATAACCTTTACTTTTAAGACTTCATGTGTATAAAGCATTTTCTGATATCTGTTTCATGGAGACAAGCAAGTAGTTTCAGACCTCAAATTCTGGATATTTAAAATTATTTCAATACTTGCCTAGATTATTTTGTACTCCATACTGTTACTGCATGATAGCTAACAGCCAAATTTTTACTGTTTGCCTTGTAAACTAAGGTGTTATCCAAATGTATTTATTGCAAGTCATTTATTGTATCTTGATTAATATTTCCACTCATCCAAAAATGAGAACGTTGTGTTTATTGTACTTTTTCCTTTATTTTTAGTCTGTGAAACACACCGTTGTCCTGAATTCAAATGCATGCTGGGCATGGCTCTGGTGGAGGTGTGGAGCCCAGAGAAGTGCTGTCCCTTCAGGACATGTGGTAAAATCCCTGATTTTCACAGAGCTGCCCTAGACAAGGAGAGGTGACACAGCTTTGGCCCCTTGGGTCGCAGTCAGTCAGTCAGGAGTTTCTCTGAATCCTTCAGAGAAAGATCAGAGTGCAGAGATTGAATTAAAGTCTTTGGATTGAAATATGTTGAGCTTTTCACACATAAGGCAGAGGTGAAAGTTTAGGTTTTAGCATGAGTGAGTAAGTGAGTAGATAAAATGAGTAAGTGAGTAGATGGAGTGAGTAAGTAAGTAAAATGAGTTTTAAGTGCTTTTAGTAAGTCTTAGATGCCAGAGAAGTAGTACATGTTCTAGTGAAAGTTAGAAAATACAGTCCTAGATGCTGGTGTGTCCTTGGAGGCTCCAAGAACCTAGCTTCAGACATAATAGAGTTATAATTAAGAATATTGCTGACATGTTTCAGTTAGAACAAGATAGGCCATGTGTGTAGGCCAAGAAACCAGAATTCTAACAGGTTAAGGAGTAGTGGTCTGAGTTTGTGTCTTAGCTAGTTGGGAAGTTTCTATAAAAGAACATGCACTGGGGAGAGCTGGTGCTCTATGCCATGGCTTCATGCCATTGCATTTTGCCATTGCATTTTGCCATTGCATTTTCCCATTGCTTTTAATGCCATTGCTTTTGCCACTTGCTTTTGCCATGTGCTCTTACCATTAATTTACTTTGTTTTTGCTTTGAGACTGATGTGCTTCTGCAATAAATAGCTTTATAGCAACTATTAGCTGCTTAGCTTTTTTAAAAGCATAACCCAACAGCTGGATGCCTAAGAGCACCCAAAAGTTCAAAACCTCACACCTTGGGTTAAACCTGGTTTCAGCCAACTACACCCCTTGACCTGCCCATGAGCAAACCACCCAGAAAAGTCATTTCATGCTACAGAACTTCCTAATCTGCCTGTTCTGCTTTTCTTGCATCCTCTAGAATTTGTCTGCCCTAACTGGGTTATTTACCATCTTGAAAGTGTTGTAAGAGTTACTGTATTGGGTTTGCTGACTCTCATAACTGGAATTTTTATTGTCTCTGTTGTAAGCAAATGGCATATAAATTGTTAATCTACTGTTTCTGGTGTTGTATTTTGTTTCAGAATGTGCATGTGAAACAATCCCCAAACCTCAGTGCAAACTGGTATGAAATTTATTTTGTCCCTATTCTTTTATTAATTTCATAATCAATCTATTTATCGGTATCTGAATAACAGTTTTATCAGTCAAATATGAAATGGCACATCATCACCTCTTTTTAAAAAATTACTTTAGAGTAAGATGTACAGTTTTAAGAAGCTACCTAAGTCTAAATACCTTGCAAAATAAAATAACTCTACAGCCCTGATATTCCCAGAGCTTTTTATTTCCATATTCTGCCCCAATATATTGATAGAGTAGGACTGCTTTCATGCACACAGCTTAAGTCAGGATAAAATTTTGAGTTTAAAGTTGAACTAAATGTTTTCAAGTGTCACTATTAATATTATTTGCTATGGTGAATGTGTTAACACACATCATGCACTTAGGCTGCTGACTAAGCAGAGCTTCAAGAGATACTGCTCCCCAAATTCTAAAGGAAAGTTGTTTAAAAGGAAAAGATCATATAAATAAGAAAACCTGCTGTTGTTTCATGTATAACTTTTTTCCTGTTTTTATACCCATAGGGGCAGAAACTTCAGATAGATGAGCAGTTTCAGAACAGTACAGAAAATGTCTGTAACTGTGTGAAGTACAAATGTGGTAAGTCAGAAAATAATGTCATTCAAATAAATAGCCTTTCAAGTGCTAAGGGAAATTAGGAATTAAAAATCAGGTGTTCACTTTGAACATGGCTCTGAAGAGGACAGGATTCATTTATTTAATTCACAAATAGTGCTAATTCTCCTCTGTGTCCTCTGTAATTAGTGGGGGGAAATAGGCATTTCTACATTTCTTATCCTGAGGTAGTCTTCCAAAATAAAGCAGGTAAAGAACCCTGCCCTGTCACTTGGGTGCAGCTAGTAGAATATTATATACTTGATTAAATTCCATGCATGGCTATATTTGAAAACATTTGGTGGCTGCAGTGAAACATTACATTACTATTAATGATTTGTTTGGAAACGTGGCCCATAATTCTAAAACAGGTAGAGTAGCTTTTTTCATTCCTGTTTCACCGTTTGAAACGTTTTTAGTGGAGTTTTGATGCCCAGCTGCTTGTCCTGACAGTGCTGTCTGTGTTTTCTTGCAGTGAGAGACAAAGTTTGCCTGAGTGATGGGAGAGGTGTGCTGCTTCCTGGGCAGAGGATGCTGGAGCACAGTGCAGATGGCATTTGCCACATTTCCTACTGCACAAATGTGATTGATCCCTCCACGAAATACTACCAAATAAACACATCCTCGATAGACTGCGCTGTCAAGTGCAAGGCTGTAAGAAATTCGGGAATTTAGGAATTGTGTGTTGTGCCTGGTGGATTGAGTTGCTTTGTGATGGGTTTTGTTGAGCAGCTGAGAGTCACTGAGCAAGCTGGGAAGAGTAACTGGGACATCTCCCTCTGATGATGTGCTGCCCCAGTTCTGATGGAAGTTTATAAAAGTCTCCTTCCCTCCAGTGTTTCCTGTGCTGCATAAATCCTGCACAAACTAAAGCATAAAGTGAATGCCTCCTTGCATTAAGGGCTGCATTCAGTGCTGGATTCAATGCTGCCTCCTTGCATCCCTGCAGAGCTTCAGCTGCATTATGTGCAAACTGGCAGACATCAGCTGAATAAGAATCAGAAAGAGAATAATTCTAAATAGAAGAAGAAGAATTCTAAATGTGGTGAAAACAGCTTTTTAAAATAAGCAAATGTTACACTGTCTTTTTACAAGACATGATACATTACCACGAGAATATTATACAGATTTTTTTTTTCTAATTTTATAATTACTTGATGTCTACTGTGTAAAAAGTTAAAATTTCAGTGGCTCTTGAAGCAGGCTGTCACATTTGAAAATGGTGGGAAGACCAGTTAATTCTGTCAAATTTGGAACTCCTCCCCTTTTACTTCATTTAAGATCAAAGGTATTTTATAAAAGCCTCATGAGTGTGCAGTGTGTGCAACTGTAAGCTATTGAGTTTGAAAGTTATTTTAAAAATATCCCTAAAATCAGATACCTGTTTGGTATCTGCCTGTTACAGTAGTAAAATGTTGAACTGCAAGATAGTCTCATGCAAGGAATAATCTATTTAATTTTGGCAGAACCAAGTCTATCAGCCTCCAAAAGATTTAACATCTTGCTGTGGTAGCTGCAAGAACTTGTCTTGTCTCCACACTTTCAGCAATGGCACAGTTACCAGTTTTAAGGTGAGTTTGAATATTTTATTCTCTCAAAATATTTAGAAGCAAACAAAAAATTATGAAATACCGTACATATCTTGCTGTACAAAATATACAGGAAAGAGCTTTATTTGGCCAAGTACTGGGAATAGTTTTGCATGTACACAACATTAATTTCTTGGAGAGTCAACCATATAACTGTCAACATAAATTAAAGGATTCTGATATATATGAGAGAATTACCATCAGCTCAACTGGTTTAGAACCTGCTCAGCATTATGCATTTCATTGGACTTTCAAATGCAGTACTTAAACAAAACTTGAATATGCATCTTAATTATATTTTGCTGTATTTCTGTTGATTCAAGAGAGATCTCATTCAATGAAATTGTTTAATTAATACTTGAAATACTGTTTTTGCTGAATAAAGTTTCTGCTGTAAAATTTTTGGCAGCCTGGTGCTGTTTGGATTTCAAACTGCATCAGATATGAATGCACCTCCACAGCAATAGGACCAGTCCTGGTTTCCTCTGCAGTTGGATGCCCACCCTTTAATGAAACTGAATGTGTGAAGGTCAGTGTACAAGACACAGTTTGCATTCCAGCTGTGATTTATGTTTGCATGAAAAGATTTAACTCTGACAAAAGATGATTTTACCTCAAGAAGGGAGAAATTATTAATTTTTGTAGTGTATTTTTTCCCAGACATTTAAAGGTGAAAGGTATAACCACACATCAGACTATTGTGCCACCAGGCTGCTGTGTTACACAGCTGGGCACACCTCTTCTGAGTCTTAGAATTTATTTTTTTTTTTAAATTGGGGTTTGTTATATTAAACCTGAACTTGAATGCTTCTCAGGGCTGGACCTTCCCTTTCTAACATTTTCCATGTATAGCAATGTGATTCAGCACAATGAACAAAAACATTGAAAAAAAAGGCAAGATTGTCTGGAAATCAGGAGCATCTTTTCTACAGTGCCACATGAAGTTTTATGAACTAGTTTTGGAGCAAGAACAAAAGTTCTGTTGGAATTTGCAAGATGAGATGATACTAAGTGCCTGGAAATGGAGGCAAGGAGAATTCCCTTCCTGCTCTCTGTAATTCTGCATTTACATGTGGATAGAAAGAGACTTTCCTTGGTGGATGAGGTTCCACCAGCAAGGAGAGAACTGAGTGGCTGCAGTTGTTCCTCACAAATAGCAGTGGGCTGGTCCTTCAGAACCACCTCAGTTTCAATCCTCCATCCATTCTCCAGTGTTGCATTTGCCTGAGCAATGATGCAGAGCTTTGTCTGAAAGGTATTTCTAACTGTGCAGATACATGGGGATGAATGCTTGAAATAAAATCAAGTTTTTCCTCTTTATTTCATTCAGGTTGGAGGCTATGTTGTGCCATTCTTAGAAGGATGCTGCAAAACATGTAAGTGACTGTTGACAATTCCTGCCTCCCAAGTCTCTCTGGTGTGTCACCTTCTGAATAAAGTGGGTTATGTCCCATAGGAAAGCTTGATTCACATCTCAAAGGCTGTGCTTTTCCCAGGTTTACTCATGTAAATAACACTGAAATAGTCGAGTTAAATCAAAAGAAAACACTTTAACATGGAAACATTTACTCCACTGATAGTGATTGTAGCTGGTCAGGTCACTGAAATTCCTACCTCAAGTATTTTGTAGTTCCTGTATAAAACTCAAAATTTTAGGTACTGCATTTAGTAAAATAAAAGGTACTGAATTTTAGAAGGCATCTTGAAACAATGCTTCACCTACAGTAATATCTTCATATTTTATAAAAATGAAGATTGATCTATGTGGTTTGTAAGTTAATTTTGTAAATAATGAATGTAGTAATTAATAGTCAGTTAAGAAACCTTTAGGCAGTATCTTTTAAAAGATTCTACAATTTAAAAATTCCCCCTTTCTTGATTTTCTGTGAGAGCTAATAGATATTCTCTGGAGGATAAAAAAAAAACCAGAATAAAAATCCTGTACAGAATAGGTTTGAAAGATACAATGTCCTAATAGAAATCAAGAAAATAGAAATATTTTTTTTTCCTAACACATCAGTACATAACTGAAACATTTTGGCTGACTTCATGAAGGCCTTAGGCTGAAGTTGATACTATTAGAACCAACTGAAAAGGAGATTTTTACACTGGGCAGTGTAATAATATTTTAAAATGCAAAAATCTGGCTTATTTTGCATAAGAGGCTGGAACAGTGACCTGGAGGTGTGGGAGAGAGCTGGAGCAAAGTGCAGGAGTTTGCTCTGGGTGGGATGGAGCTGGCACAGCCCTGCCTGCCTGCCCT
Organism: Rhabdornis inornatus; assembly: GCA_013397075.1. Taxonomy (NCBI): domain Eukaryota; kingdom Metazoa; phylum Chordata; class Aves; order Passeriformes; family Rhabdornithidae; genus Rhabdornis; species Rhabdornis inornatus. Next base: position 864,477 of record VWZS01007229.1, read on the forward strand.
GGTCCCAGGGGCACTCTCTGCTCTGGGTGTGTGCTGCAGCCTGGGAGCTGCCTTTTGGTGCTGACTTGTATAACCTTTTGTACTGAAAGGTTTATGGAAACTGTGCAAGATTTATATGGGTTGTTTTTCCTCTGCTCCCACCGTGAGGGAATGATAATATCCAAGTTTTTTCCCTCTGGACCTGTGTTGCAAGCACGTGTCCTGCCTGGTTCTGTGGCAAATTCTCCATAGGCACTGTGAGATCAGTATTTGATTATCAGACATTGCCCTTCAATGCCCTAGAGCCAAACAAACCAGATTCTGAACAAATTAGTGAGACAGTTAAACGTGCATTAAGATACTTTTCAACAGGGCAGATGATCTTGCTGCTATGCTTAGAGAAAGATCATAACCATGCTCCTTAATGGTTAAAGACAAAAGTAAATTAACCTGGGGCATACCTGACAAAGTGAAATTAATCCCTTGAAGAACTCAGTGACTTTTGAGGTGCAGTTGCAAATGCATTCCTAGAGTTTTGATCTCACACCTGTTTGTGCACAGCACAGTCTTTGTGAATCATGCAGCTCATTCTGCCTCCAAGCCTGCCACGAGGGCTGTCAGGCAGTTGTAATTGTGGGAGATCTTTTATGGGAAGGATTACCAGTGTTTTGTTTTCTTTTGAAGTACTGTGCCATTAGAAACAATTGTGATTTTTATTTTCAGTTTTAATTGGTCTTGAAAATTAAGAGCCAGGGGCTCCTTCAAAGCCTAGAGAGGAAATTCCACTTTTTCTCTGCTGTAGCCCCCAAAGGACATACTGAACTCAGGATACCAGATTGGCTTGGTTATACAATTTATTTTATAGCAGATTATGTTATGTTATTATGTTATGCCAGATTCTTCCTGGTTTGCACATGAGGTTTAGCAATGTGAGAAATGCCTGGACCTGGTGCTCAGCTGCTGGAGCCATGAGCCCTTCCTGAGCAGGGAAGCAGGAACAGATGACCTCCAGAGGTCACCTGGAGCTGTTCTGTGACCCTGTAACACACAGACATTTGAAAGCTGCATTCTGTTCTCCGAAATCTAGCAACTCCCAGCTGTTTTCATATTTCTGGAAATCCTCTGTAACACGTGCTCTGTTCCATGTGCAATATTCTCACCAGGTTCTCCAGTGTCAGTGCTCCTCCCATTCCCAGTTAGCCCAGTCACTGCTGCAGCCTCTGGCTGTCACACAGGTACCTTTTCCTGACTCAGTAGGACCAGCCCAAACAGCACCATTGTTGATTTCCAACAATGTACTCCCTGCTGGGAGCTCCAGACCCCTGTTACCCGGTTATTGCCAAAGCTGCAGTGTGGCACAGCTGCTCATGGCTCGTTCTTCCCTTCCCCTCTTTGTTTTTCACTTTGCACTGTGTGGGCAGTGCATTGTTGTCAGCCAACAATGTACTGTTGGTAGTGAGCCCTTGCATAGTCTTTAGCTTGCTGCATGTGTAAAATGGCTGTGTTGAAAAGGGTGAACTAATTCCATGGTGTTTACAGTGCACTAGAACATAGACACTAATTGCTTTGCTTGTTAAAACTTGTTGTGCCAGCCACATTTTTGTAGATGATGTGTCATGCAGTTTTGCTTCCAGTGCCATGTACAGTAGAAGCAAGTAATTGTTTTCCCATCCACAGTCAGGACAATATGCTGAAAACAGCAAGCCTGTGTTTAGCCCGTGGAAATTGGAGATTATCTTTGTTCTTTTTCACAAAGCATGTTAATTCTTTGAATTGTAACACGCCTGTTTTGGCATTTATTTTGTGGAAACAACTCTCCAAATTTCTGCAAGAGAAATTACGTTGACTGTAATTTTGTACAACACTGAGTGATACCTCCTACATCAAACTACACTGATGACTCCGGGACCACTAAATCAAAACCTGTATTTCACTTTCATATTGCTGTCACTTTAAGTGACCACAGTGTTAGGAGTCACTCCAAGAACCAAGCAAGGATTTTCAACCATACAGATGGTGCAAAAGAATCTTGTTATGACACATATAAAATGCTCCCATGTTTTGTAAGGTTCTTCAGGTAAACATATATTTGTGGTAAAGCTCATTTAAAAAGCCCTGGATATTAAAATACATGCATGGAAATACATTATAAAGTTATTTTGTATGAGATACGATGTACTTTCACCATAGCCTGGATGAAGTCATAGTCACAGCTGCACTGAATTCTCCACCCTACACACCATGTATAATGTCAAAGAAGAAAGAACCATGAAAAGAACCGTGAAAAACATGAAATAACGGTGAGTTGGGGTTTTTTAAAAACATTTTCTTTTTTTCTTCATTTCTCAATTTATTTTTTTCCCTAAGCAAACATAATTCAGTGGCAGTCAAGCAGTAGCCACATATTTCTGTCTGTAGGATTTTATTTGTTTCCAAGAAGATTTATTGCTTTCCTTTCTGTCATGTTGTAGAAAACTCTGCTATGTCTAGAAAGAGTACCAGGCTCATAGAATTTAAAAAAAACAAAAGGGCAAGAAAACCCCCCAACAAAAAACCCAAATAAAAACCCTCAAACAAACAACATTTACAAAGTGTTTGTCTAAGAAGCAATATTAGTGGTTTGACAGTGGTTAGAGCAGGGAACTGGACATTGTGCATCAAGATGTAATCAAATTGTGTCACATTCCATACTGGGAATTGTTCAAACCAATGGATCCTTTATTGCCCTTGCTTTTGTGGAGCTAACAATATTCCCCTTTTGTCAACATCTTTGGGTTTCTTGGCTCAAAGAAGATGCAGCTCTGTGAGGGGAGAGTCAGTGGGGGCTGCATCGTGGGGTGTAAAGTCTGGTGTGAACCACTGGAAATGTGATGGGATGGGCTCTTCATTTCTTACAGATCTGCAATGTGATAAACGTGATTTATCAGCACGTGGAGGATCAGCCTCAGAGGATACTGTTCTTCCTGTTCTCTTACAACTGAACTCTACACTCAACACCTTTGTTTTTCTTCCAATGTTTGGCATTCCCTTGTAAAACTAAATTTAACTCTTCATTTAATTTCGTGATTTGTTGTCATCTCTTTTACCTGATCCACGTCCCTTGTACATACTCCTATGAGAAAAATTGTGGAAATAATGTTAATGAAAATAAAATGTTTCATTTGTTCACTGGTGATATTTGATTTAATAAAATCATACAGGAATGTAAAGCCCCCTGCAACCCGGTTCTTCATCAGGTTTTGTTATGTATTCTGTTATGTATTTATTTTAAATTTTGTTTATGCCACTGGAATGTGAGTGCTACTATTGAAGTTTGTTGTATTTATTTCATGGAAAATGTACTTTATTAACAAATTTACCTTTTGATAATGATTACATTTGGTATTATTAACAAGTTAAATTAGTAAGTCTTCTCACAGGAGAATTTGATCAATTTTACGTAAGTTTTTGAAAACAGTGGACTTACTCATAAAAGGCTTTTGAGTGAAGAATAAACCTTTTATAGCTGTTAAAGATAAAAAGAGATACTTTAACAAATGAAATAATTTTAAAAGTGATTCAATGTGCAGCTACTGTCACTTCACCAAAGTTTTCTATGTGCAGTGATGTACTGGGTGTTTTCTTCTTTGTGTCTCTTGAACACATTAAGTGGTCAGGAGCATTTTTGTCTCTGAAATGTTAGAGATTGGAGCTGATATCTTTGAATCTGTGCCCATTTTGCAGGTAAGGAAGATGGTAAATTCTGTAAGAAGGTGACTGTTAGGATGACCATCCGCAAGAACGACTGCAGGAGTAACACACCCGTGAGTAGGCAGAACAGTGTTCCATTTCTTTCAGGAGAAGAGAAAAAATAGGAGATATTTTTAAAAATATGAGATATTATAAGAAGGAAGCAAGGGAACTCAGCTTCCACAAGGCCACTGTCTCCATCTCTCACAGAGGCAGAGGCTGCTGTGTTTCACAGAGCTCTTTTAAAGCTTCCCCACATTCCCAGCACCCACCTTCTCAGTAATGAACAAAGGAGGCTGTTACTTCTTTTTGTGTGCTTTTAGGTGCCTGTGGATTTAGTCTCATTTCACCCAATATTGCAATTATTCTATGCAAATTAACTATTACAGCTGAACCTTGCCCTGCTGTTCTGCAGCTAAAATTGCTGCAGATGTGTGTAATTTTTCATCTGCCCAGGGACAGTGTTTAAATGCCAGCTTCATGAAGAAAGGAATCCTGGCCCTGAAAGCTTTTTTTAGGCAGCAGGGTGAGCATTACTGTGAAATGTGAAGGAAGAATGAGGCACTATCTGTGTGTCTGTCAGAGGATTTAGTGTTGGAGGACACCAAGCCTGTCCTGCTGAGCACTGAGGCTGAGAGCAGCAGCAAGGCTGCAGACAGACGTCTCGTGTGAGATGGGCAAGAGCTGGAAAAGCTGTCATAAAAGAGACTAGGGAAACAGCTGTAGCCTCTAAAATGACTCCAAGAGTACATTTAGCAGGGTAAGCTGTTGAGCAGCCAGGAAATTTATTCTCAGTGTTTCACTGAACAGAAACACAAATCCTGACTATTAAATCTGAAAAAATGATCAGTTTCTTAAGCCTGTTTTTCTTACAGTCTATATTACATATTTGTTATCATTAGTAGTAATTCCCCTCAGCTTTCCAAAGGATTGGTTCTTTTATTCCTCCTTGCTGATACCCAGTGCAGCAGCACTGCATCAGTGTATCACTGAAATGAATACTGCAGGGAGCTGTGGATAGAGCATTTGGTGCTGTGTTCAAGCCAAGGTGGTTATGAATACTTTAAAATTCAAAACTGAAATTGCTTCTTTGTGTCTGTTAAAATAAAGCAAGTCCGTCACTGAAATGGACAGAAAAGTCATCATTAACATCAGTAACATTAAAATTGAGATCTTTCTGGGCAGTGCTCTTCAGAGGTTATTTCCAGATGTAGTGGGATTTCATACGGGTAGAGGAAATACATGCACGTTTTTCTCTGCTTTGCCGTTGCATTTGGGTGCCTGCTGTCTCCAGAGCTCCTGGAGACGCCCTGGCTGTGCTGCCTGCTCCCAGGTGTTGATTTTTGGCTGTGTTGGCAGGTGAACATCGTTTCGTGTGATGGGAAGTGCCCGTCCGCCAGCATTTACAACTACAACATCAACAGCTACGCCAGGTTCTGCAAGTGCTGCAGGGAGCTGGGGCTGCACAGGAGGGCTGTGCAGCTCTACTGCACCAGCAATTCCTCCTGGGTCAGCTACTCCATCCAGGAGCCCACAGATTGCTCTTGCCAGTGGTCTTAGAAAAGAAAAAAAGGAAAGAAAACAGCAAGCCCAGCTGTTCGCAGCATAATTTTATAATAGTTTATCTGTTAAAAATGTAACAGCCCATCCTCTGAATTTCACCAGTTTACTGCAAAAGACCACAAATACAGTTCGACTCTCCTAAATATCTGAAAAGTGGCTTTGCATCGTTTGTATTGTGATTTGTCTTCATTTTCATTCACAGGGAATGTTTTAAGGCTCTTGTGATACGTGCCAACATAAAAGGTGATTTCCATTAGTGACATCTAAAGAGCAAGAACACCATCTGTTCTGTTCTTTGTCAAGCCCCCATTCCAGCTTTACATCATTGCCCAGCTTACCTGGCTGCAGGTCACTGTTTTGAAAGCATTTTAATTGTGCAAGTGTGTTTAGTATCTATTAAGAAAAATTCTTTGGACAATATGAGAAGAATTTTCAGTTTAAATCATATTCCCGTTGCTAAGTAGAGCATGTATAAGAAATTCAATTTAGGATTAATTTTTTTTTTTAGTCAGGGAAACATTATTCATACTGATAACTGTGTGTAATATTCCCTGGGAATCATTTCAGTTTTTCTAGTGTATTTTATATTGTTGTGAAAAGCATCATGGCAAGCATGTGTTGATAGAACAGATCTGCTGTCCTTAGGCTATCTAGATTAGCCATTAGTGACTTTCTCTTTCTGCTAAACAATATGACATAAACTGAAAATATGCAGATTTCAAAAATGAAAACCATTTTATATTTCTTTGTATAGACATAACTTAAATGAAAACTTGCATCTTATGAAATGAACCATACTGAAATTGTCTCTTTAGGAGAATGAACACTGTTAAACACTAATTTTAAAGATGTGAAAGTTCATTAGGAAAAAGAAAATGAGGATTTTATATCTGCCTCAAAGAAAAACAAAATTGAAAATCTTTGTCACCTGTATAGTAGATGCAACTTCTTATGGTAAGTGCTTGAAATTCAAAATGTACAATTGTAAGGTTTGAAATTTCAATTGAAATTTTTTATGAACTTGAAAAATTAATTTTTTTTTAAATGAGCTAATTATTTTCTTCTCTAAGCTAATGTTACTATTCTGTTCTTCTTTAATGAATCCCACTGAGATTAAGCAGAAATACAAAACAAACCAAAAACCAGATTAAAATCATAGATAGCATGCAGGTACACTTGAGATCTATAAGAATAAATAGATCTCAATATACCCTTTTGGAAGCTACTTGTCTGCAGTAAATCCAAAGAAAAATGTGTTGTTAAAATCAATCATGTGAACATTTTTGATATTAATTTTGTATACTGTACATTTCATTCTTACAATATCTAATAAACAACAGGAAGTCTTATTTTGTTACAATTAATTTTGCTATCATTGCTGGAGCAGCTTACTTCCATGTGATGAAATACATTATATTTACTAATATTTTCCTTCAGTGCTGCACATGGGTAATTTTAGGGTTTGCTGATATCACAAGTAGTACATCAAGGAAGAAGACTTGCTTATGGATTTTTAAAAATCTACATATTTTTCTGACTTCATCACAGTTCACTTTCAGCCTCAGAAATGCAAAATTCATCTCTGTAATTTGATTCAAAACAAAAATTGGAAACCACTTGTTCATCAAATTGTAACGACACGACTGACACTGTCAGACTGTTTGTACTGGAAAAACAGGGGAAAAGGTGAATTTCTGCACCTTCCTTTTCCGTATTTTTTCCTAAATGCACTTTCAGTTTGACTGCAGTGTGTAGACTGTGTTGTGAGTAATTGTTGTGTAGTGATGATCATCCTTCAGTGCCTGGGGCCAAATGTCTTTAATCTCTCTCCCTGCTGTTTGTGCAGTCCCTGCTCGTTTTGCTGATCATGTTCCTTTATAAAAACTGTGTTCAAAGAGCAAGAAGGGACAGGATTTGGGAGAAGTGCATCCTTTGGAAATCCAGGGGGGAAATGCTGTTGATGAGGCATTGAGCAGAGTTAAATCCTTAGCACCACGTGCTTCAAATTCATGCTGTGGCATTTTCAAAGGAGAAGTTTAACCTTGGTTTACCAGCTGGCAGATGCCATCCCAGAGGGCTGGAATTAATGAGAAGAGAAGCTCTCAAGTGAGATGCTCTTTGTTGTGAAGTGCCAAACACCACCATGAGGGACAGAACCAGAGCAGGAATTAGAACCATTAGGAATTAGGAACCAGCCAGCATTTTCCCCTCTGCTGGATGTTGTCCCTCCTGCTGCCACTCGAGCAGAGAGCTCATGATTCCTAGCAGCTCAGGGCAGTAACTCTGAGGAGCACCTGAGATCCCAACTTGAGCTGCTGGATGAAGGGAAGAGGTGGTGCAGGCACTGAGAGCAGAGAGCTGGCAGTGTAACCACAATCAAACACTGCTGCTGCTGCTCCAGCAGTAAAACAATAAACATCCTGCTGAGTCCCTACTCCTGCTTCTGCAAACTTCATCTTTGTGCTGGGAGAAGCAAGAGGAAAGATTTAATCCTTTAATCCTTTACTGCTGCCTCTGTGTGGAATCCCTTCACGTGTCCTCAGCCCCGGTGTGTTTGTCCAGACCCTTAGCAAGGGTTTCCCTTCCGCTGCCTTGGCACAGAGCAGCTCAGCTGGAAGAAGATGTGTCCTGTTTGTGCTTCCACACCTTTGGGCACCAAGGGGACCCCGGTGTGGCTTTCATCTGGCTCCTCCATGCTGCAGCTGCTTGGGCTGTAACAATGACCACGTTCTAAACAGTTTTATTTTCTTTTTATTAAGTCCTTTGCTTCAAACTCACCTGCTGGAAAATGAGGTTTCTTAACATTTTTCTTTAAAAGTCTCAGAACTTATTGCACCCCAATAACCCTGTTCTCCTCCCAGGTGTTTGCATGCATGGAGTTTCTTCACAAAGCTGATTCCTAATGTTGGGAGGTAAACATCACAGGCTTCTGTTTCATTAATTCTAGGAATTAAAATCTTTCTAACGCTAGGTGGTTTTCCATCTTTGAATAAAATTTTTTGTGTTTGAGTGTGGAAACATTGGTTGGTTGTTATAGTGCTGATTGCCTGTTTTTATCTCATTTAAAAAACATTTTATTTCATTACTTTGAGCAAGCTTACCCGGCCTTGGTTCACAGGAAAATATGAGATTTGGCAGCTGGAGTCTGGAATATTATGGATATTGGCCCTTGAGAAAGGCCTTTAAGAAGGAATATAATGCTATCAATTGTTTTTTCTAAATGCTCACTCTCTGGGGTTATTAGTACATAATCTGGACTCAGGATAATTGCCTCTTGAGTAATGCTTCCTCTAATTAGTGATAGGGCTGCCTGGTGGTTTGGTAAATTAATCTGAGATATTGGCATCTGCTGGGCTGCAGTTTAATGTGAGCTATTAGTCACAAGTTACACCCCCTCAAACAGCTCCCAACTATGCAGCCCATGAAGTCAGACCAAAATCATGCCAAAAATTTTGCCCCCGCTCTTATTTCTGCCCACACCACCATCTCTCTCCCCCTTACAAGTGGCTATGAATAATTAAAATGAGGTAACAGCTGCTATGCAGATGGTGATTTTTTGGAAAAATCCCCTCTTAGTGTGATGAAGACATCTAAGCTCTTTAGAAATAGCACCTGACAGACTGCTGTCCCCTCAGATCTGCTTTCTGCATGGACTTCTGACCAAGGCTTTGATCGTATCACTGCACATCAGCTGTTCCTAACAGAGAAATCTGAATTAACTCAGGTGTCCCAGGCCTCATCCATCACCAAAGAGCTGCATCCAGAGAGTGACACAGCCCATCCTGAAATAAGTGTTCAAGATTGATGTGGTGATTTATCCTCCAGATCTGCCACCTTTCCTTTTCCCTGTGGAGACACCCTAGATGGTAAAATATGGTTAGGTAATTCACTTTTGGACTACTAAACAAGTTGGAATTAAATTCACCTTTAACAGTTAAAGATATCTTAACAGGCTCAAAAATCAGCTATGCTGGTAGTGATTATGGCCTATCTTATCTGACCACCTCATAGGAGGTGATTAATGGTAATATTTGATTTGTATGAAGCTGAGCTGAGTGTCATTGTCTTGTCTGGTGTTTCCTGTAGGTTTCCAAGTATACTTATTTTGTGTAACAGCTATAAAACTATCCCTGTATTTCTAGAGCTGCAGACAGACGTGGTCATCAGCCAAACCTTCAGGATGGCAAAGCACAGCTGAATTTGCAAAGGTGTCAAGTGTTTATTTCCGTGACAGTGTCTTCTATTAGCTGGACAAGATCTACAAGGTGAGGAAATTTTACCATATTTCTGTTTTATAGACCTTTCATTGTGTAGATGTTGGCTTGAGATCTGCAGGTGATTTGAGATCTTGCTTTCTAAGCTTTTGGTTTCCAAGACATTTAAAGTAGTGTGATTCTTCAGAAAACAGTGAAACTCCTCTAGGAAATAGAAATAAATGCTCATTGTATCTACTTGGGACAACTTGGAATGGAAAAAAAAAAAAAAACAAAACAAACCAAAAACCACATTTGGTTAAAATCCCTAAAATGTTAAAAATGGCTTTCTGGCAACTTCCTTATTTTCAAATTTTTAATTGAAATACCAATACCTTAGATCATGACTCTCATCCTTTTCATTTCTGCTCTGGAAGAGGAGTAGAAAGGAGATGAGGGATTGTGTCTTTAATGAAAACATTTAGAAGTTTTTCTCTTCAGATTGGACTGGCAAGCCCAGTTATCATGAAGTTGTTACATAGGGAAAGTGGAAGTCAGTACCTGAGGGAGCCTCTTAGGATTTTCAGCATTAGAGGTGGGAAAAAAGTTCCTCCCTTGGTAATGAAGGAAAATTGAAAGTTCTGTTCTTACTTATGGCAGTGGGATGGGTGCAGCCCTTGTGTGGGGTTACTGCAGGTAGCAGAAGTTTCTCTCCTGTCTTCTTCATGTGTCACGAGGCTAAAGGAGGAGTGTGGTGCCTTCAGGTAGCTCTAATAATGAGAGCCTTGTATTGCAGGACTTATAATTGACATGAAATGAAAGAAAATATAACCTAGTGCCCTACAAATGCTGCATTTAAGCTGTTCTCTGGAAGGAAATTTACAGCATTTGCACATTTTTTTGTTGGCTCCACGACTGGAACACAGGGGGAAGGGAAGGTATCGTTTTTAGGCTTTAGATTTGGCCATATTGTAGCACTTCCAAATCTTCTGTCAACACTGGCGTGGTGTTGCATTCATTAAAAAATGCACGACCTTTTAAAATATCCATCTGTTATATAAATAAAAATAATGCAGCCCTATATTTTTAAGGTATGCTAATCCTGCATGGCCATGGTTTCATTATCAAATGATTTCATGCTACCCTGGTGGCAGGCAACATCCAGACCACTGAACACTTGCTATGGATCTCTCATTAAATCCCTCTTGCACAGTTTCATTCATAAATTTACCATGGCTTTTAAAACAAAATAGTTTGATGCTTATACAGCAATATCAAATAGGAGCAGTGTGTTTCCAGAATGCAGCAACATTTTTCAGATGCTCCACTTCATGCATGACTGAGTAATGGGTGCAAACTCTGTTCTTGCTGCCTTGTACCTTGAGTGGAAGCCTTGCTGCTGGTGGGGAGATTGTGGTGCTTGTGCCCAAAGATGAGATGCCCTGGGTGTCACCTTTGTGGAGCTTGCATGTTCTGCTCTGTGCACCAAGCTGCATTTTGGCAATAGATGCCCCAAGCTGGGTATCAGCATTCCTGATCCACACCCTGCTCCTCTGTGGCTGTGCTGGAGCTAGCACAGAGGTGCTGGGATGCTCCTGGGATGCTCTTGCCTTCTCTGATGTTCCTCCAGCACTATGCTGTGCCTCTGCTCCCAGGTGAAATGCAGGGCCTTAGAGCTCTGGAAACATCAGCTCAAGCTTGCAGAGCCAAAACATAAAGACAATTGTGGGTTTGTTGGTTACGTTGTTAATTCAACTTTGGAAAGGCTCGGAAATTACTTGGTGGAAGTGGGTAGTGGAAGTGTTTGCTTATTTCCATATGGCCATTTTTAACTTTTGAATTCAGTGCAAATGGCTTATTCCCAAGTGACCATACAATTAACTCCATTAACAGTGGAATTATAAGAAACAGAATTAAAGTTTTTGTGCAGATTTACCTTAGACTGCAATTTACCCTAAACTATTTCATGCCTTCTGTGCCAACTTAGTGCCATCTGCTCTTTCACAGGACAAGTTTTGCAGCTTAACAAGAAATCTTCCTTGTGTCTTGTGACTTGGAGTGCTCTGGTAGTATCACTTTCCCCGGGCTTGCACCACCCCTCATTGTGTATTTTTAAAAGCAGTATGAATCCCATGGCTCTATGTCCCTTGATCTCTCAAAGCACTGCTGGGCTGGAAATAAAGAGAATTGTTTCTGCCTCTGTGTGAGGGCTAGTAGAGAGCCAGGTAGCCTTTCCAGAAAGATGGGGTGGCAAAGAGCCTGTGACCCACTGAGGATAGATTGAAGCAGCCTCAGCAAATTTGCAGACGACATCAAACTGGGTGGGGTGGTCAACACACGTGAAGGACAGGAGACCAAGGAACTGGTCCATGGGAACCCCATGAGGTTTAACAGGACCAAGTGCTGGGGCTGCACCTGGGTCAGGACATCCCCCAGTATCAGCACAGGCTGGGATGGAGGGATGGAGAGCAGCCCTGCCCAGAGGGATTTGGGATGCTGTGGGGGAGAGGCTGGACATGAGCCAGCCATGGCACTNGCTGAAAAAGAGACAGATCTGAAGTGACCTAGTTGTGATCTTTCAGTACATCAGGGGAGCCTACAAAACAGATGGAGAGGGACAAGAGAATGTAGTGACAGAACAAGGGGTGATGGCTTCAAACTGAAAGAGAGTGAGTTTAGATCAGATATTAGAAAGAAATTCCTTACTGTGAAGGTCATGAGACACTGGCACAGGTTGCCCAGAGAAGTTGTGGATGCCCCAACCCTGGAAATGTCCAAGGCCAGGTGGGATGGGGCTGTGAGCAGCCTGGGCTAGTGAAAGGTGTCCCGTGGCAGGGAGGTTGGAATGAGGTGATCCCTTCCAACCCAACCCATTCTGTGGTTCACTGGTGGTACCAAACTGCACCAGTGCTCAGGTAGCTGGGGGCTGTCTGGGAAGGGGAGCACAGGGAGAGATGCCTTGAGCCTGTGAATTTGGATTAATTTCCTATCCCTGCTGCATTTTTTTCTCTTGCCTGGTGAAAGGTTTATCACTTCCAGTACTTTCATATTCTAATTCAAATCTCCTTGTATAACTCAAAATATTTTATCAGCCTTTTATATTTGCCCCAAACTGCTTCAGATAAGAATGAGAAAGTACCACAGGAGTGATTTGCATCAATGTGCTACCAGCATCCCTGTCTTCCTGCTAAAGTTTAACTAATTATTTTTCCTCTTCTCTGGCACAGCTTATTCTGATTCAGGTATTTGTAGTAAGTTGGAAATTTCAGTGAGTTGTGTGCTTACTCACTGAAGAGTGTGACTGCTCAGTGCTTACAGAGCTTGTTTTTGTTACCAGGTCATTTGAAGTTCAAAGCAGTTGAAGATCTTTGCAGCAGTCTTTGAGATACTGCTGTTCTCTGGGCAAGAAAAGCCTTAGCCACAGCAATTGAGAAATGCTTTTTGAATGTGGAATCTTCAGTAGCACACACTGCAAACTCGGGGAGGACGATGTCCATTACAGAAAATTTCTGTCCAAATTATTTGCTTGTTTAAATGGCAAACTTTCAAAATAAGATTTTTTACAAGGGAGGCTTCTGGGTAAATTATGTGGGGGTGTGGGCTGCTGCCACCAGCTCTAGCAAATAGCAATGCATGGAAGGTTAATGGGTGTGCAGCTGAATTTGTGTTACTTGCTCTCCCATAAATTAAGCACCTTAGTTAGCCTGGTGCTTCCAATTAACAGGTAACTGAAAAGGCTCCTGAAAACAGGGAAACTGAAAAATAGATTTCAGTTTGATGGCCTGGTTGTACTGGAAGTGTATCTACACTGTGTGTATTCTGTGTGCATGTGTATTATATACAATATATAATTATTTTAATTATATACAATATATATGTATTATGCAATGGTATATGTGATACTGGTGGCCAACAAACAGCACTCAGTGTTGAAAAATATTTTCTCTTTATACCTGTTCAATATTCCATTTAATCACCATTCATTTTATTTATGTATGTTTGTGCAAGTAGGTAAAATCAGATCTTGACATTTGTGTAGTAATAGGTTATTTATTCAAAGCACTGGTTGCTAATTGGATTTTCAGTTCACTGACCTTGTCACATCTCTGCTGAGTTCAAGATGTTAAGAATATTTTCCAAATGGCCAAATCTCATATTTAAAATTCTAATGTATTTTACATAACATAAGAAGGTTTTAGTACCAGAAAAATTCCATTTTCCTCAGTCCAGTTTCAGGTTCCTAACCTGATTTTCTGGGCTTAATCCTCTTCCTGTTGAAATCAATAAGTACATTGTAATATAATGATTCACGTTCAAGGTTCAACCATAGAAAATTAAGGCTACATGCTGATTTTACTGCCATTGTAGAAAGATGATATCTTAAAATGTGTAAAAGCACAATAAACACTTTAACTCTTTCAACCCTACTTTTTTTTTTCTTTCCAGAAAGTCTAAACACTTGAAAATGGATCTTTGTTTTAGACCTAGTGATGGCAAGGAGATAAAAACTGGGAGAAGTTATTTTGATAGGAATTTCTTTTGTGGTTTCAGATGCTTTGTAGTAGGACAGTCCCTTCTTTCCTTAACTAATGCATGTTAAGCAAGACTAAAGGGAAGTAAAACCTCGGTGGAGCACATTTTATTGTTTTAATAGAAAACAATAGAATTAACACTGTGGAATTGTTAAGCTTTGATTTGTTTAACTCTTTGAGAGACGTGGAGAAGCAGCCCCAGTCAGTCTGTCCTGCTGAAGTTTTCTGGATGTGCTGTGGAGGTTTGGATGCCCTGTTGTCACTGAACATTCTGGTGGCATCTCGTGTGCTCTGCACAGAGCTCCCCTGGCTAAGAGGGTCCTGTCAGGTGCTGGTGAACCCAAAGGTGAATATTTCCAAGTGGGCTCTGGGATGTGCTTCAGGCTGGCCTCAAATGGCCCTTCTGGAAGTTTTAAGTGGCACCTTTTCTGCTTTGCTGCATCACGTGCATGAGATAACCACAGGGGTGTCAGGAATTCTGTCCTGGGGTGTGGGGGCCCTGCAGATCCCTGTGGATGTGCATGGGAGGAGCCTCTCCCACTGCTTCCCACCAGAGCTGTCTGTGAAGGTCATTGACACCCTGATGCTCTTTCCTGGGAATAAAAGTCATTATACATTCCATAGCTTCTGCTTCTTAGATATGGAGCTGCCTGTTAATGGAACAAATGCACCTAAACCATGAGCTTCAGGCTCTTTGTCATCCCAGCTGAACAAATGTTTTCTTCTTAACTCCAAAGTCTCTTGGAGAGGAAAATAAAATTAATCTCCATCTCTTCCCTCTTCCTCACCCCAGAAGACTTTCCTAGGAAGTGAAACCCTTTCCATCAGGTTGTTCAGGCACAGTGATTTCCCCCCAGCTGCTGAAGTCTCATCTCCCTTTCTGCCTTGGGTGGAGGACATGATATGTTCCTTGGTGAAATGCAGCCTTTCCCCTTCCTGCAGGAGCTTGAGGACATTCTGTCCCTCTGCCTGCTTTTGGGACCTTGTATGGAGATACAGTGTCTGGAGATGGGAGTCTGTGCCAGCTCTTTGGGGGCCCTTCCTTGTGCAGAGGGAAAGGGAAGCTGAGACTGACAGAACTACACCTCGTAGGCTTTTTATAGCACAGAGGCTTGTGGGAACCTGTAGACTGATCAATGAATATTTTCAGCACAAGTGGAAACGTGTATTTTCCCAAGTGCAGTATCCAGAAAAACTTCATCTGAGAATAAACGGTTAAATCCACAAAAATTGTCCAAAGATTGATTCCAATTCGAATGTATCCATTATAGTGTAAGACACTGCTTCTTTTCTGAATCATCTGATTCACCATGAAAGGACTGCCAGATTGCAGTAGTTCCTCCCATCCCCAGATGATGCTGTGCATTGAATCAATAAGGATAATTTTTTTTCTTTGGCAGGTTGTGATTCTGACTGTTTGGTATCATGGAAAGGAGATTGTTCCAAGGAGCTGCTGATGCCCTGAGAGGGTACCCAGAACAGAGGCCAGACAGAGTTAAAGGAATAAAGTAGGTATTTATTAAAGGGCTTTAAAGGATTCACCTTGGGCAGTAAAAGAGCCCAGCCATGACTCCACCCAAGATGGAAGATCAGTCACGAGTTTTCACACTTTTCTAAGTTTTGGTCCATTTACATATTGGGGTTAATTGTCCAATTGCAGCTCCAGGCTCTGCAGTCCCATCCTCCCAGTTTGCTCTCCTCAATTCACTGGTGTTTATATTTTTTAGGCCTGAAGCTGCAATGGTGTCCTTGGTTCTGGGGCTGGAAAAGGATTGTTTTGTCTGACTGAACTCTGAAGAGAACTTGCTAACACTTTATATGAAGTTCAGAGTTATATACTAATGCAGTACAGAATCTAGAACACATGAAAGCTAAAACTTAGGGCATCATTTCCCCCATTTAGAGGCTTGACAAGGCATCACTGGTGTTAGTACTTTTCTTTCTGGACCAAAGCAAATTGACTTATTTTTAGACTGGTTTTGATGTGGCTGTGGGCTGCCAGTACACTTCAGGAATTTGTGTTGCATAGTTTTCCCAGCAATATCTAACCCTTGACTCCTAGGAGTGTAATACAATATACATCCTAGATAAAAACATCACAGTGATAATGCAATTTGGAATCAGAGTGAAAGCTATGGAACAAATGGAAACACTTCCTAGAAAGATGCTACAGCTTGTACTTGCAAAAGCTTTGATGAATTAATATGTAGTGATATCCTTACTCTTATTAGGTAAGATCTTGAAGCTATGAGATGTATGCAAATAGCTCAGAGTTATGGCTAATGAATATTATGAATGGAAGAGTGGTCTAAAAATTAAATAGAGGATTATCTGGATGTAGGAAGTGTTTGGCTCCATGCAGGACAGTCAAGGTGTTGCCAAATCACATCGTGGCACTTAACATGGAGGGTCACAAGTACTTTTATCAGGGCAGCTTATCATTAAAAATGTTGAAAACCACTTTAGATGGCTTTTTCCATTGGTAAGAAGCTGAGTAGGATTGTTTTTGGCATTTATTTTATAGTTTGTTTCCTTGTCTGTTTGCTTGTTTGTTTTTTTAAAAAGAAGCTGTCATTAATTTTTGCCTTGACAGCTGGGATCTAACTTCTAACTTTGAGGAGGATATTGCTAGGGTGCTTTCTGCATTTCAAAAATGTCTTCCTAAATCCCTCCTGTATTTGGCTGTCTGTTGGTATCTACAGTGTGATTTTAGCTGTCCTTAAAAAAATCATGAGGCTGATTAATAGGCACACTGAGGGATGCCTCTGAAGAGATACAAATGTATATTCAATTTAGTATGTGTTTTTTTTATTTGCACAGTATCTCTTAGGTTCAGGGTTTCAACTGACATGTGTTTCCAGACCTTTTTATTGGCATCCAGTTACAAATGAAGAGCTGGAGAATGCATGAAATTTCCCCTCAAGTCCTATTTGAAGTTAGACTGAAGATACATATTTTAGTTGCACAAATGCATTGTTGATGTTAAAACAGGGAACCGTCTGTGGTGGGGTCCCATTAAGGTCCCTTTCTATTATTTTAAGTATAGCTTTATTACTTGTAGATGTGTGTTTTGTATAATGAATGTGTTTGTGCATGAGTTAGATATGTCAACCTCTCATTTATTGTGATGCTTTAAATAGAGAGGAGAAGAACTTAGGGGGGAGTGAGCCAGGAGCTCTGCTCTTGAAAATGGAAAGGGCTGTTTGTAGTGGCAGAGGATTTGCTGCAGTGTCAAAGTGCAGGCACTGGGTTTAGAGCAGGAGTGAAAAGGCAGCACATGGATCTCAGCCTGAGGCAGGCAAAACACTTTCACAGGAGGTAATAATGTGTATAAAGCCTCTTTGCATTCAAAATGTCTGCATTAAAGGAAAGCATAAAAGGAGAAAAACAGAAGACTAAAGGAATTGATTTCAAAGAGCTGGAATTGCAGGTCCATAGAGCTATTTCTTCATTGTAACTTAGCTCTGTGAAAAGTTGGTAATCTCACTGGAGCTGTGTCCCCAGCTTTGTCTTTGCCTTTCCCTTGGCTGGTTCCTCACAGCCAGCAGTCAGCTGCTGGCAGTGCTTGCTGCCTGCACTTTGATTTATTTCTGTAGCTGCAGTGTTGCTGCAGTGGTGCTTACAAATGTAGAGGTGCAATGTTTCTTTGGGTTCTCTTTGGCTTTAATGATGCTCCTTCATGTCCTGTAAATGCCAAGATAAGTATGCTGACAGCCAAGACATGCTAGGGGCATAATTACTGTACAGTTAGCTCAGTAAGGATGCTGGAAAACTTCTGGGAGCTTGCTGCAGCAGGATCCAAGAAGGGAACATGGCAAAAGGGGCTGGAGCCACTAGTCCTGCATGCAGTCATCCCCATCCTAAGGAGAGGTAGCTAGAGGCAGATGTAATTCATGGAAAAAAAGAAGTAGTCAAGAAAACCAGCCTGTGAGTGCAAATGGATGGACCTTCCAAGAAATTACCAGGAAGAAGTCACTACTGATATCCAAACTGTCTCCATTACTGAGTTTATAAACAGTTTTGGTAAATAAGAGGTTAATAACTCTGTTTATAGTAAGAAAAGACCCCTGCCCTAGGATACACACACTTCACTGTACCCAGATAATCCCTGGAGCAAGGAGGTTTAAGGTAATTTGTGGTGCAGCTGTCCTTTCCTGGAACATGAGCAAATTCTCCTGCACAATGGTCAGCTGCAGGAACAAATGTCTATAGCAAATGAAAAAACAAGCTGTTCGAGCACAGCCCTGTGCACTTGCAAGGGGGGCACGTGGGCTGGGCTGCTGCTGCTGGAATCAAACTCCGAGCAGGACAGGCTTCAGCGCGCGGCTCGCGGCCAAGTGGGAGCAGCGTGTCGGTGGTGAGGCAGGAATGCTGCTGCTGGAAACACCTCTGATTGACACACCGTGGCCATAAAGTCACAGTAAATCTATTGTTTTGCCAGAAGGAAGCAGGATTAGAGAATGTATAATCATTATAATCCCTGAGCTGTACAGCATCGAGTGACGGTTGCTGTCCCGTTGCTGGTGTGGCTCACACTTGGCTTAATCCCAGTGAAGTCTGTACTTGGGTGAAGCCTTCTTATGTTCCATGTGGCTCAAACCACAGCCATTCCTGTGTTTTAGCCAAGAAATGCCTCTCTGGCACTGCAGAATGCAGCTCAGTATTTCCAGGGAGACACTTTCTGTGTTGCTGCAGACACACCCACACTGCAAGTGGCAAGTTTAAAAATTATCATCTCATTCCCAACAGAACTATTAACAAAAATCTAGCTAATCAAGAGAGGAATCCAGTTCTCCAGAAGAAGTTATCTTTTACCTACAAAGAAGTGTAAGTAAAAACAGATAAGAATGTCATTAATAGCTAGAGCCAAACTTGTTCCTGGTTAAACTGAGCTGAGGGAAAGCTCAGGCTTCATTTTTCAGAAGCTTGAGTGGCCTGAAGAAGGTTGAGGGGTAAATGGTATGTGCAGCCACACCTTCAATTCCTTACTAATTGACAGATAAAACAGTGGAGACACCCAAGTCTGCTGCACTTTCATGACACCTCTTAAGAGATGAAAAACTTCTGTATTCAGATTATATGTTGCCCTAAATGTAAGGTTTAGATTGGTTTCTTTTCACTTGCCTTGCTGGGTGAACTGTGGGTCAGATTGACTCTCTTTGCACAGGATGTGCACAGGATACAGAGTTCTGCATCAGCACAAATCACATTTCTTCCTCCCAAGCAGACACAATGGAGAGAAACCCCCAGAGAATTTCCTATGAAATCTCTAAAATAGTTTCAGAGGTTTATTTTATGAGATGAATGAAAATGTTGGGTGAACTATTGGAGTATATACATGATGGATATAACAGAAGTTGATGCTTCTCACAGTAACACTGTCTGTGTTGTCACACAGGGTTTGCCCTGATGATGACTTCTTGCTGCTGCATTTACTGATGCTGTTTTGATGATGTTGTTTTACTGTAACACAGTGCCTTTTGTAATTGAGCTGTAGCTGGTTTTCTTGCTGAATGCTGGTGATATTAAGAGCATAGAACAGGTTTTTATAGGCACTGCTGCTGGGATGGGAGAAGATCTGCCTGATATGGAAAGTCTGTGGTGGTTGGTGTCTGGGCTTTTCTTACTCTGGATGCTCAAGAACAGCAAGTGCTCTTTGTTTGTGGGGAGATACAGACTGTATGAGAGGATGTGAAGTGGAAGTGGTTCCTCCATTAGGGTCCATGATAGAGGGGAAAGGAAATTTCTAATTCCTTTTTGTTTTACACTTTACTCAGAGCTGAGACACCTGTGGAAAGGGCATCTGCTACCTAAGGACTGCACCTACACTGGAGTATTACCTGATGTGGGATTGGGAATGTGCTGCTGGAATACAGCCTGCAGCTGCTCAGAGAATGTCTGACAATGGTGACTCTTTTTTTTTTTTTTTTTTGCTAAAAAAGGTGAAGGAGTTTGATAAACCACAGGCTTTAGACTACAATAGTGACATAGTGAAATTACTTCATATCTGCTTCTTCCTTTGTTATAAAACAGGGTTATTTTAAACTAGATTACCAAATCCATAAGGCTGGTGTGTGTTTGTGGCTACCCTGAGCTGTACATAGGAGGCCTTTTTGTTGAATGTGGCCAGTACTTGCCTTTCACATTAGCAAGCTAGGGCTGTCACAGATCTTGTGAAGAGTGAAAATACTGGGGTTTTGCATAGGATTTTAAGAATTTGGAAAATCACTCTTTGAGTTTAGAGTGGAAAAAAATTATTTAAGCTTTCTGTCAAGGAAAACTTTGAGTAAGCTATTAAACCATTTTGTTCTTGGAAAAAACCTTCAAAATGTTTGTCCTTGAGTTTCCCTTTTTCTATTCATACTGGCTGGATCAGCAACACTGAAAGTTCCAATATAATGTAAAAGTAATATTAGGTATTCCTCCTTAGGAAGTTAAAGCAAGATTTTTTGATGTGAATTAAGTTTCAGCATCTTAAGCCAAATCTATGTTGTCAGACTTCGTTTTTTCCCAAAAGCCTTGACTTTAAAATATCCCTGAGTTCAAGTGGGAGATAGACAAGATGAACTTACTTTGAATAAATTTTAGCAACAGTTGATTTTTTTCCTGGAGTGAGAAGCTGACAACGTGAGCAGTGCAGGACAAGTATTTCATGGAGTGATGTGTGTGTTGTTTTGGGTTTTATGCTGTGGGAATACAAGTCTTGAAGATAAAGCTGCAATATCTCAGTCATTTGATTTAGGATAGAGTTTGCTTTTACATTAATTGGTTGTGTTTCATGTATCTTACTTTTGAAGTTTATTTTTCTGTTTTTTTATTTTCCAATTTGGCACTCGTAGCTTGGAATAAGGAACTTCTCTTAATAATTACTTTGTAGGCTGAATTTGATTGAAGCACAGAGCAACTCCTTTGTTTAAACTGGGTTGTGCTGGGTGAATAGCAGCATAAATCTGGACCTGAGGTTTTGGAGAAATCACTTGTCTTCTCTCCTCTTCTTTGACCTCTCATTAAAATGGAGCAGTGAGAGCAGCACCACCTTATTAGTGGTACCACATATTGGTGGCTATCTTCTTTTTTCTTCTGCCTTCACTCAGAGTCAGGATTGAATGCATAAGAGACTGATTTTCTAGTTTGGACTTGGTTGTTTATTAAATCCTATCTGTAGTACAGAGAGTTCTGCAACACTTCTAACCAACAAGCTGAAAGTGAGTGAAAGTGGAAGTGTACCTGGCTGGGTACAAGGTCTTTTAAAGGTGAACTATCCAACTAAAAGCTAACATCTATATTATTTATACTTTTGACCCAATAACCAAACCTCTGTGACCTGCACTGCAGTACTTTCTATCCAACCAAAAACTACTGCCTGAAATCATGAGGAAGAAGGAACAAGAACGAAGAAGAGACAACACCCAAGAGCCTCCATCTTACCCCATTACCTACTACTAAATTCTAAAACTCCAAATTCAAAACCCTTCATGTGAAATCACACACTTCTATTCTAACTGCACACCAGTGGTTCTAACTCTATCACTCAAATTTGGGAGCCTTCTCCAAGAGCTCAGGTTGAAAGCAGTGTTCTTTTGAGGGTCAGTGTCAGAGAGCACAGAGAGTTCAAAATTCCCAGGCTCCCCACAGAGCAGGGTACCTGCTCCACTCAGTCCCATCACCACAGTGGCTGTTGAGATCCTTGACTAGAAGGTGGAAGAGAAGAATCAGGCTTCAGATTAATTATTCTGGTAGGCACGAAGGCCCTGAAGTGAATGAAAGGGCAGAAGAAGCAGAGAAGGGGAACTGGGAAGAAGCACAATGCAGGCAGCTCAGGGAAGGGTTAACTCAGCAGCAGCTGGCCACCAGTGCTTGGTCCTTATCTCCCTGTTATCCTCTGCTATTAACTGGCCACAATTACAGAGGGATCAGTTACTGCCATCTGTTTTTTCACGAGGCACTGGTGGGACTGTGGCCAGCGCTGGGATTAGGGGCAGCAGGGCTGGGATGACAGGAGGGCCACCAGCCCCACAGCTGCACAGTCCAGCAGAAACATCAACTGTGAGGGCAGCTCCAAAGCTGTGCAGAGCAAGGAAATGCATTGCTGCCTGCAGTGCTAGTGCAGGGCTGTGCAGGGAGAGCTGCAGTGTGAAGGGAAGGTGGGCAGGGATGTGTTTTGGGTGGCCTTTAGCATCCACTGTGCCTTGTTGGGGATGTGGGCAAAG
This sequence comes from Rhabdornis inornatus, assembly GCA_013397075.1. NCBI lineage: Eukaryota > Metazoa > Chordata > Aves > Passeriformes > Rhabdornithidae > Rhabdornis > Rhabdornis inornatus. The sequence continues at coordinate 886,683 of VWZS01007229.1, forward strand.
TCCCCCAGCCACCAGCAAACAGCAGCAAAAACATGGATATGAGCATGTTGAATAGGAGGGGAAAATAGGAGGGGGCTATATGAATATTCCTTTCCCTTCCCTTCCCTTCCCTTCCCTTCCCTTCCCTTCCCTTCCCTCCCCTCCCCTCTCCCCTTTTCCCAATTTGCTCTTCTCTCACTGCATGCTGTATATCCAAGGGGGAGCCACCTTTCAGCTTCAGAGATAATCACAACAGGAGCTCCGTGGAAATCAAACAAACTTTCAGAATTGCAAGGGCATAAGGCACCTACTAAACTAATATCTGGATCCAAAACTAGCCAGTAGAATAGGATGGGGAAAAAGCACCTCAGACTGCTGATTAAAATACCTCTTCAAATTCAAATGCTCCTTCGGTGCTTTCTTTTGCAGCAGAAATCACCATTTGTGATTCAGCACGCTGAAGTCAGCACAGCTTCAGTCGCCCCAGGGTGAAGGCAGCACATTCCAGTCCTGATGGTCAATACTTCCAGAAGAAACAGCACTTTTGACAAGCATTCATTGACTGCAAAGCTGTCTTCCTGAACTTCCCAAACGTTCGACCATCCTGCAGTAATGGAGAAAGGAAACATTTTCAGTGTGATACTGGGGATTCAGGAATCATTACAGCTCAACAGCTGGACTTTGATTCCAAATTTTACTAAGACCAGATTAATTAAATTACTCCAAAGTACAATATACTGCCAAAATAAGGGCTCTCTGGTATTTATTATTTTAGGTAAATTAAATTAAGGGTAATACAGAATTTAATGTTGGAAAATTAATACTTAACTAATATTTAATATACTTTATTTTTAATTAATACACGGTAGTCAATATTATAAGGATTAACATCAATAGAGAAGCAAATCTATTTATTTATAGCACACAAGTTAGAGAAATAACTGGAGGTGCTCTGTATTTGGAAAGTTACTCTTTCCCTTTTCCTATTCCTGATAAGCTTGAGTAACAAATGGTGGATGGGGGAAATCACATTGTTGTGCCTTTTGGCTTTTTCATTATTTCAGGTCAGTTGATGCTTTTTGGATCAGGGACTGATGCAGTGCTGATGCCCTTAACGTGATCTGTGCTCTAGATTTGGAGGTAGGACGGAATAAGTTTTGGTTGTGGGGTTTATTTTCCTCTGTAAATGCCTACAGTTTCACTTACTGTTGAGAATAAGATGCACGTTAGAAACAGCTTTAAGTTGATGTTGCAAGTCAATAATATTAATTTGACATGTAACCACCTTCTTGTTCTGTATTTAAGTAATGATAGATCATTATTGCAATATTGAGGATTAGCACATATTCAGACTGACCTGCCTGCAATATTTTAAACTGAAGGATGTGACAGGTTCCTAGGCCTGCACATCAGCTTCCTTTCTTGCTTCTATCCTAGTCCAGGTAATTGCTGAAATAATGTGTTTATTTTTATGCCACAGAATTACATTATTATTATTATTATTATTATTATTATTATTATTATTATTCCTATGCCCAAATGGGATGTAAAGTAGCTCAACAATTACACAGGAATTTTCAGGTAGGTTTAGAGTAACCTTTTACACCTTGGTGCATGAATTAAAGCTGATGTTGAACTCCCAGGTCTCTTGAGACTCAAGGTTAATCTGCCAAAAGAAGTCATTATGTAATGGAACTATTTCCCACCTGTTCAAATCAGTTTATTAATTTTTAAACTTGGTACCTTCTTTCCTTGACTACTTATGTAGAAACACAAGTGTGCCCTTCACTTAGTAAAAAGCACACAGGGGAATATTGGCACTGTATCCCTCTAGCTCCTGGAATATGCCTCTCCCAGAATTTCTTCCAGCATGATTAAAAGATGTGAAGAGTTGAGCACAGGAACTTATGCTACCTACACAAGGGCATGGCTCAGGCTCCTATTGTACCCAAGGCTGAAATTTAAACTCTTCAAACATTTTTTATGTTCACCTATTTATATGCCTCCAGCCAGGCAAGGACTTTGTTGTACAGTGGAAGCATCAAACTCATGAATGTAAGAAACAACATGATTAGGTGATGGTTCATGGTCTGCCTGACAGTAATAAAATTTAAAGTGTTCAGTGTTTTACTGGAACTCACTTGAAAAAAGCAGAATTTTTTGAGAACTAGTCTGTGGAAAGAGTCTTTAGTTAGTTGACAGTGCCGATGGGCAGTGAATAAAAAGCAGCTGGAGGTTCCAGTCCAGTGGGGCCAGACTGAGCTGTTGGTGCTCTCTGGGTACGGGGAAAACTAATTAATGCCTGCACTGCCAAAGCTAATTAACACCCACACTGCTTCCAGGGTGGCAGCATCTCACAGCCTGGGGCTCACGGGAGCATCAGGGAGTGGAAATGGTTTGAGAGGGATTGGAGAATTCAGGGGTGGAAATGGTTTGAGAGGGATTGGAGAGTTCAGGGAGTGGAAATGGTTTGTGAGTGAATGGAGAGTTCAGGCGTGGAAATGGTTTGTGAGTGATTGGAGAATTCAGGCGTGGAAATGGTTTGTGGGTGATTGGAGAGTTCAGGCGTGGAAATGGTTTGAGAGTGACTGGAGAATTCAGGGGTGGAAATGGTTTGTAAGTGACTGGAGAGTTCTGGAGTGGAAATGGTTTGAGAGTGAATGGAGAGTTCTGGAGTGGAAATGGTTTGAGAGTGAATGGAGAGTTCCTTGTTCTCAGCATTCTCCTTCATAAGATGTAACTTGGGGTTGTGTAAATGGGGCTGCAGTTCCTGCAGTGACTTTGCCCAGGCTGAGTGGTGGCAGCACCCAGGGGAAATCAACAGTAGTGTCACATGGTCTCATTCTTTTATTATTTGTCTGTTCTCTTCAATCTCCCTGGTCCTGTAGCAAGAGAGGAGTAAGTTTTCTTGCAGTGAAATCAAACCATGGAAGGTTTGTGGTTCTGAATGCAGTCTGTACTGCCATAGCTCATACAAGTGGTGAGAGAGGTGTATTTGCATGGGGAAAAAGGAGAGCTGAAATAATGTTCTCGAATTGCTTTTCCTGGGAAGGTGCACAAGGCAGCACTGGTTGCAGGGAAAACTTTGGTCCTTTCCCTTTGTTGGCATCAGCCTCGTGAGGGAGCTGCAGCCTTGGAGCAGACACTGAGGTGGGCTCCTGCTGCAGCTCCAGCCATGTGGGGCAGGGAGAAGGCATCCACATCCAGTAAGGCATTCCACATCCAATAAGGCATTCCACATCCAATAAGGCATTCCACATCCAGTAAGGCATTCCACATCCAATAACACAGCCACATTCAATAACACACCCACATCCAATAACACAGCCACATCCAATAGGGCATTCCACATCCAATAAGACATCGACATCCGATAACACAGCCACATCCAATAACACACCAACAATAATACATCCGCATCCAATAACACACCCATATCCAATAACCCATCCACAATAACCCATCCACAATAACCCATCCACAATAACTCACCCACAATAACTCCCCCACATGCAATAACTCCCCCACATGCAATGAGGCATTCACCACTGGCAGCCTCCTCCAGCTGCTGGCCAGGCCAGCACTCCCACGAGCCGTGGCCATGGCACACAGTCCCTCCTTGCCCTGGTGAAGGTGGCTGGTTACTTTTCCAGAGGATGACACGGAATGGCGTGCACTGTGCTGTGTGGATGGGCTGAGCTGACATCCCCTCACCCCTGCAAATGCTTAATGCCTCTTGACTAGGGGGAGTCACTTCTGAGCTGCAGGAGATGTATGGCTGTAGGCTGAAACCAATGGATTTATTTTCAATTTATCCTGTGGGCATGGAGGCACTCCAGATCGTGTTTTCTGGTAGTAGGCAAAAGAAACCTCATTTATTTTCTCATTCTATTCTTCAAAACACTATTGCATGATCCTTTAGATATTTAAAGCAACCTTTGAGTTAAAAAAAAAAAATCTTCAATTTATTTATAAATATTTTACATTGTTAAGGACATCAGAGAGCAACAGGCCTAAAATCTCAGTAGCAGAAAAATTAATGTACACTTTTGAAAATTAATAGTAATAATATGGTGTAATAGGATAACTTCACCTTAAGTTTGTCTTTTAAAGGGCTTTTCAAATTTTCATAAATTATGCTTAAACAATAGATGCAGCAGTTTGAATTCAATATGAAAACTGAAACTGGGGTTCAAACTGAATCTCACTCAGATTTCTTTTTCATCTTCTCCCATATCTGACTTTCCACTTGAGGAAGAAAGCGAACATTTCTTTACCTGCTTTCATGTTGGTTTGGTTTGGTTTGGGGTTTTTTTTGTAAATACTAATACTGACTAAAATGATGAACCTATAAAACTGATCTCAACTCAAGACCTGAAAATTAGGAGGCTTTGATTAAATCACTGCTAGGTTGAGGTCACTTTTTTTTGGTTAGAAGTTTGTTTCTCTGTGTTTTGTGGTGTGTTTCAGTTTGGGGCTGGTTTTTGCTGTCATAGTGAGGAGTGATTGAGGTGAGATGTGAATTATATTGCATTGCAGGGCAGTTTCCTCAGCAAGGAATTCCGAGCCAAATGCAGGGGCTGTAGAGGGGAGTGGTTGGAGGCAGAGTGGAGCCTGCCCTGGGTGCCCTATTTGCATGGTGGGGTAGGTGAGTGTAAGGATGGAACTGATGTGTCATTCAAGCATGTTATTCACCCCATTTTATAGCTTTTTAGATAGTTAAATTGCTATATTAGAAAGAAAAGTAAATCCTTGCTGACATAAAAATGACTCTTTACAGTGAAGCCTGAAAAAGAAACTGTTAGCCTTTATTCAATGAGTGGTGACAACTTCAAGACTTTGAAATGCAAGTTCCTCCTCGCCCACATCAGAGAGTATAAATTAGACTAATCAAACCTGTTGCCCCGTGTTCTGTTGAAAAATGAGCAATTGAAGGCTTTTAATCCAAAAGGGTTTAGTTAAATCAAAGCTTAACTCAAAAGAAATAAATAAATATTTATGTAAAATAAAAAGGCTGTTAGGACCATTACCTTTCACCTGTATACCCCTAGTAAATATTGCTCATCAAATACAAGCTGGCTCTGGTTTCTCTTCTGATGCCAGCATGACCTTGCATTATTTTTTGTGGCAGGAATAGCTGACATTTGGGGACTTCTCCCATTTTCTCTCACTTACATTCTGCCTTGCATGGCTGCAGCATGAGCAGCCTGTGAGTTTCTGTGACTGTGACAATCCTGATTGTGCAGACTGTGTTCTACACTGCTTGTGAAAACTACCTGCCTTTAATAATACTGGAATTTCTTTGTGGCTTATGGGAAATGATAAGATTTGTTGCCATGGTGGCATTTTTTGCATGAACTGACACTGTGCATGCTCTTGACTTGATGTGCTGGGATTAAGTGATAAAGTTAAGGCCAAGGACAAGGAGTGATGGTTTTAAACTGAAATGGAGTAGACTGAGACTGGATATGAGGAAAACATTTTTTATGATAATGGAACACTGGTACAGGTTTCCCAGAGAGGCTGCAGATGCCTCATCCCTGGAAACATTCAAGGTCAGGTTGGATGGGGCTTTGAGCAACCTGATCTAGTTGAAAATGTCCCTGCTTATTACAGTGGGATTGGTCTAGATGGCCTTTAATAGTCCCTGCACCCAACATGACTCTATGAGATAGCAGGTCCAGCACATGGATGAGAAGAATTCCCTTCACATGCTCCATCATATCTTCAAACACTTCTATTTCTAGGTGTTAATGAGAGAACAAACCATGGTATGGACCCAGAAACAGTTCCTTGCAGCTGCCATATTTGTTAGATCCTTGCAAATCCCTTGGTACTTGGATATGACATGCTCCATGCAGTGCTGCCTCAGGCAGTGCTATGGACCAAAGCATTTCTGGAGGTCTGAGCAGAAAGGAAACCCAGCAGTGCTGCTGCATGAGGAGCTGCTGACCAAGGGGTGAAATTTTTGCACTGGAGCAAGGCTTCAGGGTGAGCCCTGGTGTGTAAGAATGGGGCTGGAAACAATGAGAAGTTGCTATTTTTTTTCTTTAATTAAAACTTCAGGTGGTAAAACTGTATTACATTAGCCCTTGTGAACAGATCTCAGACAAAGATCATTGTACCAGATCAAGCAATCCAAGGAGCAGTTAACAGACAACATGGTGAAAACGTTTGTTTGGGTTTGTGTCTTGTTAAGGTTTTTAACTAAAATGGTGTCCTATGTCACACAGCTTCTTGGCATGGAGGCAGGGAAGACAAAATACAGACTCAAAAATCATCAAGGGTCCTGGTTTTACTGAGCCTGTACTCCATGTGCAGTTAGAAAAAATCCTTGCAGGACCAGAGGAGAAACTCCATAGAACACATCTGGCTGTGGAATGCTCTTGTGGCCCATGACAATCCAGCTTCCCCCAAGGAGTGATGCAGTGTGCCACTAAAGGGAGTTTTATGCAATTGCATGTGCTGCCACTGCTGCCAAGTGCTCCCTAGTTTCTGGATGTGTTCTGTTCTTCAGAATTGTATTCTGAAGATGTATTCTGGATGTTTGCTGTTCAGCAGTGCCCTAAGGGGCTGGAAAGCCTCCACTGAACTTATCTTCCCAGATGGAGAGGAGGATCTCACTGTGGCTCTTGGCAAAAGCATTGTCAAGTTAACACTGCAAAGGGTTAAAATGTTATCAATTTCAATGTAGGTAATTTCTCAGTTAAACATGAAAGCTGTCAAGTTAAATACAGGCTATGCAGGACATCTTTAAAACCTTCATTTTCTTCCCACAGCCAAAGAAACTGGGAAGCAACAGAGACAGTTTCTAAAGTGGGGTTTCAACATTTCCTTGCCTTGTAGATCTTGATCTGGTTGTGCTTATAGTGACAAGCCCCTAGAGGCTTTCTTATTATGGAGTTGGCATAGTAAATTATTTCTACCTATATGAATTATTTCTACCTATGATCCAGTTACAAGGACATTATGAAAGAAAATAGAACTAGAAAGCCAGGGTGTAGTCTGCAGGAAATGGTTAAGGAAACCCTAACTCTAAAAGGAGATTGTGCTTCCCTGTGCATTCTTGAAAAGCAGAAACTGTCCTAAATAAATAAATAAAAAACCCCAGACAATGCACAATCTAAAAGTATGACTGTAAGATTTACTGGCCAACAGTTGCTCTTTTAAGAGATGTGTGGAGTTGAAGCATTTGCTTGCCCAGACAAGTGAAGTGCTGGGGATCTGCTTGTATTAGATTGACTCCCTGCCACTAATACCATTATTTATAGTGCAGCACAAGCAAAGTGACTTATTCCAACAGGCACCAAATAGGTGGGTAATATTTTTACACTCTGATGTTTCAGTGGCAAAGTAACCAAAGAGGACTCGAATTAGTCATGGTCATTTAAAAAAAATAAAATAATGATCTTTCAACTCTTTCCTCTATTTCATCACTTATATAAGCAACACATTTTTGTGATTAGAGCTATAGTTTTTTCCCTTCTAAAGATGTCAGATAACTTTCAAAGAACCCAGTGTTCAGCTTAACAGCTGCTCTTGCTTTTTTAAACCAGGGCTTCTTCATTCATAAGTAATGTAAGGGGAGTGTGTCTGTGCAGCATCTGACAAAGTATTCCCCTGAATGCTGAATGGTGGTGGTAGGTGCCACCAGTACTTAGATACACTTCATTTTATCCTCTTTGAAGACCAGTTTTATATTGCTATGCTTCCTCCATGAAGCACTGGATGTTTGAAAGTCCCCAAAATACCACACACAGCACATGGACAGCAGAGTGCCCAGTTCCTGTTGTGAAGACATTTGTCCATGGAGCTGTGCACTTGGCTTTCCTGCTGGCAGCATTTGTGCATTTTCCTTTGACACCTGGATGTGCTGATGGGGGTAAATGCTGGGCAGCAGAGGAATGAGCTGCTTGCAGGTTCATGTTAGAACCCTCCAGCTGGGGAGTTTTGAACTTTCTGTGCTTTCTGACACTGACCCTCAAAGGAGCACTGCGTTTGACTTAAGGCCTTGGAGGAAGCTTCCAAATTTGAGTGCTGGAGTTAGAATCACTGGTGTGTCATTTCAATAGAAGTGTGTGATTTCACGTGGTGAAGGGTGTGTGGCAAGCAGTTAAAGAGGATCCTTCTGTTTCTCCTGATTCCAGGACGAGCACTGGCCCAGTGCAGCATCATCCCTCTCTGGGCAGATCCATCCTCCCCTTCAGGGGCTGTTTTTCCCCTAAAACAGACCCAGCCACAGCTTAGTGTCAGATGGAGAAGGGGTGGTGAGTGCTGCCCTAAAGCTGATGCACTCCAGGTTTATTTCAGGAGTGCAAGCTGGAGCTGGGCTAGCACCCAGGCTCGTGACTGAGGGTGGCCAGGAGTGTGCAGGGAGCTCCTGGAAAGGCACCCAGTTCTGGGGAGCACCTAGTGATCCCACAGGTACCCAAGGAGTGCACATGCAAAGATATGACCATTAAAAGAAAAAGGAATGTAGTTATAAACCTACACTGTGAAGAAATTATTGTAGAAAGATAGTATCTGATTTAATTATATGTATTTGGATGAAAATGTATTTAAAAAATTGTAAATCTCAATAGTTGAGAGCCAGGCTGCAACTATGAATGAATATTCTCATTTCTGTAGACAGCTACATCTAATAAACTAAAGTTCCAGGTATGAATTTGCTAATTTTTTTGCTGTACAAATGCATAAAAGGGTTTCATTTGTTCTTAAATGGAGCTTACCTAGTTTTCAATCTAATACATATGACTTTTGCTTCTCTAGTCTCTGTCAAAGATCAAGGCACCATTTCTGTAGGTGCTTAAGAGGCTGCTAAGGAGTATTATTGCAGAGGCCTTACAATGCCAAGCTGGTGCTTAGAAATGAAATTCAATTCATTCTTTCCTCTCCCCCATCAAAACCCCAGCCAAGACAATGCTCTATGGAAGGTAACTTGAGAGGCACAAACAAATTGCCTGTGCCAGTGCTGATGCCTTAGCTGCTGTGAAATGGAGTGAAGAATAACTTTTTTAAATCTAAATATGCCTTTGGAGTTGGCTTCAAGTCCCTGCTGTGTGGTGGAGTATCAGGGGTTTCACATTGACCTTCACACTGTCTCTGTTGTGGTTTCCTGCTGGTGTTCAATGAACCTGCCTCTTGTCTCTGGGAGTCCTGCATGAGTTTTTAGTTCAGCACAAGTGCAGTGAATGGGTCTTAAAGGAGTTGGGTTTGGAGTATTTAGCTAAGCTCGAGTAGAATTGAAATAAGCATTCCAGTGACAGAGCTGGTCTCTGAACCACAGCATGCCTGGCACCAAGAGCACCAGCTGGGACACTGCTTCTAATTCTTCACACTGCCCTTTTGACACAGAACTTTTTCTGTACCAGTCTTTGAGGATGGAAAAACAAAGCCTTGCTGTGAAGGTGACTGCACAGCCACGGAGAGCAGTGGTTGCAGCATGCTCCTGGCTGGCTCAGCCAAGGGAGAAAACCTTCAAGTAATGTTTGCTGCTGTGGTTGGTGACATTATCAAATTTCCCAGTGCAAATACCTCTGAGAGGAGCAAGCCTTCACTTTTTCTTCTTAGGCTCATTTAATGAGTCATTATTTACTTTTGTCACATAGCAATACAGGACTTGATTTCTGGGAAAAAAACCTGTAGCTCTGCCAAGGTTGTTGCAGAACAGAAGCAGCATATTTACCATAACAAAGTTTAAGCTCATCACATGGGAAGTTTCCAGATATAACTTTCATTGTGGTTTCATGTTTTCCACTAGGTTCCTGAGGGACAGCAGCTCCTTTCAGATAAGGTCTGCTCGGTAATGAGCTTAAGGAGCTTGGAAGCTGTTTGTGCTTGGAAAGGAGAAATCGACTGACAACACAGGGAAAGTGCCATAAAAAGTCAGGATGTGAAGCTGGGAGCACTTCAGTTTGGGTTGTGACAGAGGGAGTTTTAGGATGCAGAGTGTGAGGGAAGCCTGTGCATTGCTGGGACAGGGTGTACTCCCAGGCTGTGGCCCTGGGCTTTAGTTTCACGACAACCCTTTAAGCCAAGTAGTTTCAAAGGTCTGCGTTGTGTTGTCCTGGTGGGGTTTGGAGAGCCCTGGGGGAAGAGATTCAATTTTGCTTGCTTTGATCTTCACTGATCTGTTTCCCCCACAGGGTGGGGTAGATCTGGGGCTTTTTTCTTCTTTTTTTTAAATGCTAAATGACAAAGCACATGGGCTAAGCACGTTTGCAGGGTGTTTTCCAGCTGAACAGGAGTGGGGTGGATCACACTGTGCCCAGTCCAGCCCTGCAGTGATGGGGATCCAATGTTCCTGTTGTCTGAGTCACAGCATGAAGAAGGAGACCCTTCAACCTTCCTGAGCCAGAGTCACTCCTGGTGCTCAGAGGGTGTCCTGGCAAGCCTGCAGTGCCAGAGCTGTAGGAGAAACAGGCAGAGTAAGAAGTGATATGTTTGCTCCAGATTAGCCAGGCCAGTTTGCTACAGTGGTTAGGAAGAAGCAGGGAGCAACTTTTGCCCCGGGGACAGAATGTGGGGTTTGCTGCTGTCCCCTGCATGCCCTTGCTGGGGGCTGCACAGGGACAGGGCTGAGGTTCTGCACCCCTGCAGTGCCAGTCCCATCAGCTGTAAAGGCAGACAGCTTCAGCAAAGCTGCTCTGGTTTGTGCCAGTCAGCTCCAGGGGCCAGGCTAAAACACTCATACAAGGAAGTTTCCCCTCCTGCTGGTCTTGTACGTTTTGGTTTGACCTTTACAATTCAATCAAATGGGATCACAGCAGAGGTTTTGGGATTTGGTTTGCTTTGGGGGGTTTTAAGGGTGTCTGTTTGTTCAGGATTTGTTGTTGCTGGTTTTTGGGGGGTTTTTTTGTCCCTGACTTTCTGTACCTTTTGAGTGTCTACTCCAGTGGAAATATAAGAAGTTTTGGCTTGAGCACTGAGATGTGAACTGACAATAGTCTGTTCTTAGGATGTCTTTCTGTTAATCAAAATAGGAATCAATGCCTTGCAGACTAGGAGACACAAGACTGTGAGAAACTTGCAGCAGCTTTCTTTAAAACAGATCTCACTGAGCAGGCTGCAATCTTGTGCCTGTGCCTCCCCAGTTGCTGGGCTGCAAGCTGGGGGTCACCCTTGGAATCAGCCCTATCACCTTTTACCACTAGGGCTGTACAAAATCTTACATTAAAAATACACAGTAGGAATCACTTTTCACAAAGGGAAACTGCTGAAATTTGCAAGCAGAAAAGGGAGGAAGCAACTTTGACTCACGTTATGTTTAAAGGGATGCTTCTCAGCCAGAGACTACAGTTCCCAAGTGTCATCAGGAAATCTTGACAATTTGCCCAAACCCCATTTTCATTCAGGAAGTTAGTGATTAATAGAATTAAGCTCTAATCATGCAAAGCATAGGAAGGTATGTGAGAATACCCACCTTTTATGGCATGGCATTCATTGGCACTCTCAGCTTGGCTGTAGCACACAAGATTAAAGGATTAGTGAGTAAGCCAGATACTGAACTGCTGCTGCTGAAGTTGTATTTTGCCAGTATATTGATTACAGAGGATTTTTAGAGCCTTCAGAACAATGTCCTGCATCCTTATTTCTGTGTTAGATTGTATCTTTAATGAAGTGGAGAGCTTCTTTCATAAGGTAAGCATGAGGTGTCCTTTTTGCCAAATCAGTTTGGTCCATTCCTTTGGCTGCCTCTGCAGTTTTGGGGGTTTTTCTTCTTTATTTTTCCTGTGAGGTTTTCTGTGAAAGAGAAGCAGATTTTTAACAGTGTTGACACAAGCAGGGAAGGCCAAGCTGAGGTTTGGTTAAACTGGGACAAGAGCAAACTTCAGTCTCCTTTGGAGGATGTTGGCCATACCTGACACTGTCTGCCAGGCAGCCAATTTCTTTTCTGGAAGATGTTCCAGAACAAAGCCCTAAGGCCTGTTCTCCAAATCCCTGTTTAATCACAGAACAGGCTGAGCTGGAAGGGACCCATCAGGATGGAGTCCAACCCCTGGCTCTGCATGGGACACCCCAGGAACTGCACTGTGTGTCCAAGCACTTTTTAATTCTCCTTGTGTCAGAATACATTGTAATGGCTTCACTTAAACAACAGAGAATCACAGCATTTTTTTTTTAAATTAGCAATATGAATGTAAGGAATTGAATGTTAAGCTCCTGACTTTCTTTGTTTGTGTATAAAGTTACACTTGGTAGGATGATTTTCTACAGGTCTCTCGGTTTGTGCTGGTTTTTTTCCACAGCACCGAGCTGGTAGGGATGTGATGGATTGAGGGGGCAGGAAGGTGGCTTGGAGCAGGACCCAGGCAAAAGGGAAATCAGGGAAACTGCTCCATCAAGTGTTGAAAGGTGAAAGTGGCACTGCAGGACCCTGAAAACGCGGGTGTGCGTGGGCCAGGGGAGGGTGATGTGCACAGGTCAGATGTGCAGAATCCCTGCTGGTCTCACCAGGGCCAGATCCCACTGCGAGCTGCACACATCACGAGATGCCCTTCATTTGTGATTCGTTTGCATTTAATGTTTGCTCCTTTAAAAATATCCACTGCAGTGGCCAGTTAAAGGCTGAGCTTTTTTTTTTTTTTTTTTCCCCCCCAACCGTTCTAATAAAAGCAAATGTTTTGCATATATGCATATCAAATGCATGCTTCAAAAGTAAAGCTTTACTTGCTTTCCTTTGAAATGGAACAATAATTGTTGGAAGATTTTTAGGGAGAGAAAACGAAGCATTTTTTTAGTCTTGAATTTTAAGAGTGTATTTAATTATTCTGTTAAATGTTGACAGCTATAAAGGCTGGCCTACATGTACAAATGTCACTGAAATAATTTTTAGATTAGATATTCAGGCTTTCTTGCTTTCACAGTGGAAATTTGAACCCTCCTAACCTGAACCTATGTTTTACTTATTCATTTAGGATATCTGCACTGCTCACTGCTTAGAGAAAGTTTACCACCTACATGGTAAGTTCACCATCTGCAGGTAGACCCTGATTTTTATGCAATTTTTTTTCCCAAAATGAGTCTGCTCTTACACAGCCACTTGAATCAAGTGAGGTAAATTTTACTTAAAGCTTTTGGCTTCTAGGGCTTTCTGTGGAGAAACTACACTGAAATTTTATTGAAAGTTCATAAGAGAATAAAAGATTTATTAAAATCTTAGTTGGAAGATCCAGCTAGGAAATGATTGGGATTAATGTAGTATAACCTGATTTTCAAGCAAATGCAGTGCTATGAAGAGTTGAATTTTTTGTAAAAAGAGGTAAGAGCTTTCAAATGTCAGTTCTTCAAAATGTCATTGCTGTTTAGATTTAAAATCTTTCTAATAGAGTTGTTTTTTGTTGTTTTGTTTTGTTTTGTTTTTTTGTTATAGTGACAGAAAATTCTTTCTTCTACTATTTTTGCTTTTGAGCTTTCACCTGTTTCTGCCTCTTCCCCAGGATTTGTTTTCTCTTGTCCTGATTGGTACCTTCAGGAGCCCCAAAACTTTGTGGAGTCATGGAGTCATTTAGATTGGAAAAGACCTTAAAGATCACAGAGTCCAACCATAACTGTTCTGATGTTGCCTCCACCCCAAATGCTGGATGAGCCTGGGGGACTGTACAAAAGCTAAAAATTTACTTGAAAGCCTCAGAAACAGGTGCCTCAGGCTAATATTCTCAATACATAATATTAACAGGTTAATACTCAATATTAACAGGTTAATATTCTCAAGCAGGTACAACTCAGGGTGTGCTCCTTCCTCACTCCTGCACCCTGTTAGCAAATAACTATCAATAATATATTCTATAAATAAGAGAATTTTAATTAAAATATTATCAAATCCCATTTTTTTGGTAAATGTGAGTTAAAACTACAGTGTAAGAGCAACCCATATGAGCAGCACTGTGAGTTTCTGTAGCTGTTTAAAGAATCTTACACATTTACCAGCACCTAAAGGCTTCCCTGAATTTCGAGTTGGTGAAAGAATGATCAGTTTATAGAGAAATAAATGAAATATGAATGAATATTGAATATGAATGAATAAATGAATATGAAAATGATCAGTTTATAGAGAAATAAACTGAGAGAACGATCAGTTTATGGAGAAAGAAATAACAACCAGCCCTGATTTGTTTCAGAAAAGGCAGAGGGGAGTCACCAGCTTAGTTCTGATTGCCTTCAGTGGGGTGCAAGAAGTGTACACTGGGTGTCTCCAGGTGCCTCCCTGCACTGTTTGGGTTTGTGTTGGATTTGTCAGCGTGGCTGAAAATCAGCCTGAAGGGGTGAGTGGTGATTGCTGGGGGACCTGTCAGCACGGAGTGAAGGAAAGGATGGTGAGTCAGGGCACAGTGACACTGCTTTTCATCTGAAATCCCAAAAACCCCCTGCACTACTATGCAGAGTAACAGGTGTAACCACAAGCTGTCCTGGCTCCCTCCCCCAGCCCAAGCTAATTTAGATTTCTAAGCCTATGGAATGAGTACAACTTGATGGAGCCAAAATTTATGAAAAAATATCCATGTTAATATAGGCTGTAAAATAAGTGCAAACGAAAGCTGAAGTAAAACAGCTTTTATTCACATGAAAAAATAAACCTGTTAGCTCTGATAATCAATTAAAATATTATAGAATCAAGCAATCACAGATGTAGAAGCTTATCCTCCTTAAAGTCATTATAAATCACATCCTTTCCTAAATCTCTCTATTCCCTTTTATTGCTTACATTACAATCCCTGGCCGAGTATCATTTTCATTGCTAAACACACTGTTTGCCAGTCAGTTTATTAAGGTTTGTCCTGATAGTGCCAAAACAAATGCTCCTTTTCAAAGATGAAAGGAAGGCTAATATTAAAACAATAATTTCACCTCTTTGCTGGCAGAGCCTACTTATTGAAGAAATTGGCACATGAGGTCTCTGAGGTGACAGGGAATTAGTGTGTCAATAGGAGCCTGCTTTGAAGCTGACCCATGTTCTAGCTGGTGTTGGCTGTACCCTGTCTCCTGCAATAGGATGTGGGGAAAGAGAACTCTTTGGGGTGGGGAAGCAGCTAACAGTGAAAGTTTCACTGGTTTTTATTGATTAAAAGCTTTAGTGGAAAAAAGGATGCAACACATAGGAGACACAAAAAAAAAAAAAGGCAGAAAAATTAGAGACTTGAGGCTGTAGTGGCAGGACAAGTGGTAGCTGAAGGAGAGCAGGTTTAGATCAGGTTTTACAAAGAAATTCCGTGCTGTGAGAGTGGTGGGGCACTGGCACAGGCTGCCCAGAGGAGCTGTGACTGCCCCATCCCTGGAAATGCTCAAGGCCAGGCTGGATGGGCTCTGAGCAGCCTGGGCTGGTGGAAAATGTCCCTGCCCATCACAGGCCTTTGGGGATACATGATCTTTGATGTCCCTTCCAAAGCAGGCCGTGGCTGACAGGAGCAGCAGGGAGAAGAGGCATTAGGGGGCCTGGGGCACTGAAAGGAAATGTGTGACTCTGGGGTTTGTACGGGAGGGGTTTGGTGACATCAGCCTGGCAGCAGTGATGTCAGTAAAGCACTCAGTAGTGAGAGGGCAGTAGGGCTGAGAGTATCACTTGGCAGAGTGGGGAGTGCCCTAAAATACTGCTGTGGAAGCAGACACTTGTGTTACACCCAGAACTGCTCTCAGTTCCATTGAAACCTGGCGGAGGCATGAGCCTAACAGCTTAACAGCCCTCCTGATTTATGTGCAAAAACTACTATGAACAAGAAGCAGAGCTCCTAAAAACATGACTTAAAGCCAAGGTTGAGAACAGAGGAGATGCAGATGAAATGTGTTCTGTTTGTCTGTGCTTTAGCTGGTGGCAGCAAACCCAGAGCCAAGGAAAGCTGACAAGCCACACGAGGGCTCAGGGGTCTGAGCACTGGGAGCTGCTGGATTTTAAACCCTGAGCACTCAATACCATTTCAGCTTGAAATGCTCAACTTTCATGGGAGCTTGATGAAACAAAATCTAATGAATCATCCAAATATGTACTTTATGTGTACAATACACATATACAAAAGAACTTGAGGAAATGGCATGAAGTGCTCAGGGAATGTTGAGCTTGGGTGTCAGGAGAAGGTTCCTCACCCAGAGGGTGGCTGGGCACTGGGACAGGCCCATGAGGACATGGCAGTGGTCACAGCACCACCCTGACAGAGCTCAAGAAGCATTTGGACAATGCTCTGGGACACAAGATGGGATTCTCAGGGTGTCCTGACCAGTGGGACTCGAGGATTCTGGTGGGTCCCTTCCAACTCAGCAGGTTCTGTGTTTCTATAAATCTGATTGCAGCAACAACAAGACAAGCAATGTCCCCTTTTTGCAGGGATAAGACTGTTTAAAATAAGGGACAGAAATGGCTCCAGGTCATGGCAAACAGCTGATAGACAGATCACTATGGTTGGACATGCGTGGGCATCAGAAAAAGTGGCAGTCTCATCTCTAGTTGACCAAAACATTAGGAGTAACAGTGCTTGAGATAAAGAAATAGGTCAGGGTGAGGAAGCATGGAGGAAACATTTAAAGGAAAAGAAAAATACCTCTCAGATAAGAGCACTCAATTGTCTTCCTATGGAGTTGCATTTTGCTTCACATTAAATGGGAAACTGCTCTTTGATGTTCCCAACTTCCTTTAAAGATGAAGCCAGAGAAATGATTGATGGGTTTGCCCCTGGGATTGTAAAGGTGGCCTCAGGGGTGTTTTGTCAATAGATACAAACTGGTGTTAATTTCTATTACAGGCTGGTAATCTGGACATGAGAGATGGGTCTCCATAGCTCCAAAGAGATTTACAGCAAATGAGAGAAAGGAAAGTGTTAAAAGTGGAGTGAAAAGGTTGAGCTTAGTGTTTGTATTAATGTAACTGTACTCATTTTGGTGTCATTATTTCAATTTTTTCTTGTAAGGATAAGGATATTGCTGGGGAATTACCAATTTAGCTGAGGGGAAAAGCATCTTTAATTTAGAAATATCCTTCTTTCTCATGATGGAAAATAAAATGTAAGAGTTATCTTCAGATTTGAAAACCTGGGTTTGCAGTATGGAACTTGGAGAAGAATGGATGACCCTGACAATCAGGAGGAATTTCTACATGGATTGTCTGGCATTGGGATGGAGTCACCATCCCTGCAAGTGCCCAGTGCCACTGGATGTGGCATTTAGTGCCATGGTCTAGTTGGCAAGGTGGTGATGAATCAAAGGTTGGACTTGATGATCTCAGGGGTCTTTTCCAACCTAAATGCTTCTGTGGTTCTGTGATCCCTGAGACTCATCCCAGTGCCCCTAGGCTTTCTTCTGCTTTGTAAAAGTCACCCAGAAGTGATGGGGCATTCTAAACTCAGTGTGGAGGTAGAGGGATGAGGTTTCACATCTTTTTGAGTCTTTATCACATTTAATTTTTAAAGAAATGTAACTGGAGGAAAGATTTTTTTTTCAGATTGCTCGTCATATAATTGGTGTGAAGTTATATTTTGTGGCTGCTAACAATTAATAATTCAAGACCAGAGTCTCCCTGAGATACTGGATGGGTGTTTCTGGCAGTCCTCTTAGTGAAACCTTGTTTTTATTAAATTCCTTATCTCTTAATGTAACACATTCCTATGGCAAAGCTGATGGGACTCCAACATCTCCTCACTACAGCCCTGCCTCAAGACAGTAAGTGAGCTATAAATTCTCAGCTTCTTCAGGACTAGGATGAATTGGCTGTGAAGTTTCACTTGAAAAGATATTTTAAGTTACTTCATTTTTAGTCACAATTTTCCCTGCCTACACGAAGACTCAAGCATTCTTGGTACCCCATTCATTTAATAGAGCCATTGGACATTCAGTGATACTGAAAGCTGCTCCCAAGCTGCTTCAAGTGAGTAATTTCAAACTCTCATTGCAATAAATCTTTCCTAGAACATATATAGACCACTATAAAGAGATTAGCGAGCCACCAGTTCTTTTCTTGAAAATATTAACAATGAACTCGCTTCGCTGAATTTCTGGAGAAAATACAAATTGAATTTTTAACATTCTCTTGACCTGAGAAGTGTTAAGTTTTCTGATTTTAAATGCATCACTGTGCTGTAGAGGGAAGGGTATCTGAGCTGATAACTCAGTCTGAGATGTTCATGGCAGAGGAGTTGGTCTAGTGATGAGCACCATGTGCTTAACACTGAAAATGCTGCTCTGACCTTTTCCTGGCATGCACGCTCTGCACAGAAAGATATTTTGACATTTTTAATGTGATATGAAAGGATATGGATAGCCTCTTGTGAAATACAATGAACTTATGTGTTTTATGTCACTCTGCTTTGAGACAGCTGGAGCTGAAAATGGGCTGTAACTATAAACACCATTAGTCCTTTTATTTTTTTCATCTGTGTGGAGCACAGCCAGCTCTGCTCTTGTGCTTTTAGACCCCTGAGGATGACAATTTACCTGCCCCACCTGCACTCTATAGGAGTATTGAAAGGTTGCTCAAGTAAACTGAGACACTGGGCTTTTGTTGTGCTAATGTTTCTTGGCTGTGCAGAGAAAATGAGTGTTAATTACTGCTTGTGCCCTAAGATTTTTCTGAAAAGGGTATAACAGACCCTTCAGGCTGTGGGGAGGAGGATGAGCAGGGTGCTGAGGGGTCCGAGGTGGAGTGTGCAGTGTGGTGGAGCAGTTTCCATCAGAGCAGCAGTGGAGGCTGGTGGCTCAAGCTGGCCACCAGGTTAAAAGCCAGCCCTGGAGAGCAGCAGCATGGCCAGCAGGAGGGGGCTGCAGCCCTTCCAGCAGCTTTTTGGGTGTTGTGTTCAGCACAGAATGAACCCCCCAGCACAGCAGCTACTCAAGGCACTCCCCAGACTGCCCCAAAAGAAGGGGAGGGATCAGCCAAAGGCAGCTTCTAAAAGCCTTTTGCAGTCACTAGTGCTGTGCCCTGTGCTGCAGTGAGCATGGCCACATCTCTGCAATGTGCTCACATTTCAAAGGCGCTGCTCCTGACCAGCTGCATCTCAAGAAATCGAGCAATTTTTAAAAATTTTTTGTTCTTTCTTTCTTTTTTTTTTTTTCTTTCCCCTGAAGATACCATGCCAAGTCTTTTGAAATGAAAGCTGGGGCAGGCCTAGTGGAGATTAATGTAGGGAAAATGCTGCTGGCTTGATAAGCCACAGATGTGAGTGAGATTTGTGGAGGTTGCTGACAGCTCGTGATGGTTTGCAGCCTGTGAGGTCCCCTGGCTCCAGCAGCAAAGTCCTGAATCCATGGCTGGAGCTGCAGGGCAGGGTTTGGCCCAGAGTGTGCTTGGCTGAAGGGTTTGAGAAAAACCCTGGAAGGAAAACTGGTCTGGACCCACTCTGTCATTGCAGAGTTTTCTTAAGCACTGCATCTATGTATGCAAAAGACTGACCTTTTTTTTTTAATAATGTCAGTATTGGTAACTGTTTTATAATACAATGTTTATAATGTAATGTTTATAATGGGGAGACTTAAGTTGGTGGAACTCTGTGAAAACATAATATGGTGATGGAAACTCAGGTTATTGCACCAGCCCTGGAAAACTGAAAAGTATTTTATGTTGGTGGAATCATTCCGAGTGGGTGGACAGGAGCTGGGATTCATTCTGCACATTTAATAAAAACTATGCAAATTTTCAGGTAAGAGCCCTGTTAGGTGGTACCAGTAGCACCAGTGAATTGACAGAAAATTGTTTCTTGCTCTGTCCAAGCTCAGGATTGCCCTGCCATCACCCAGTGTCACAGGGCTGACAGAAGTGACCCAGTGCAGGGTGTGGCAGAAGGTCCCTCTGTTAGGAAATGGGCTGCTCTGGGTGCTTTGGTTTTAGACAGTTACGGGTGATTGCAAATATGAAAATACAACAAGATTCATAATTTCTTGCCATTGAGCACACATACAGACTGCATCCTTTATGAGATGCTGCCAGCTGGGCTGTTTGTGGATCGAGCTCTTGTTTTCATGACTTCAAGGCCAAATTCTTCATTGTCCTGTGGGCACAGCAGAAGTTATCCCCACGTGCTGTCAGTGACTCCTCCTGCAGAAATCCCCTGGGAGTCTCATCTTCTGCTCACATTAAGGTTCTTCCAGAGCTGCATTCTTGCATGCCCTGATATTGTATGCTCAGGTTTATTTTATGCAGTTAATTATATTAAATCTGTTATTAGTTTTAATTTCGAGGTGATGCTTATTCATCACCTGAAAATATCTTGATGGGCCCTGATGTTTATCTGCAGCTACTTGGTACCAATACTTTCCACATCTGGATAACAGGAATTGGTACAATCCTTGTCCAAAAAGTCTCAGGAAAATGCAGAAAATTGCTTTTCCAAAATGAAAATTATGGAAGTAATTTGAACCAAAATAGCCTTTGAGGTTTTGTTTGTTTTGGTTTTGGTTGTTTGTTTTTTTTTTGGGGGGGGGTGGGGTTTTTGTTTATTTGTTTTTCATTTGTTTTGGTTTGTTTGTTTTGGTTTTTAGTTTGGTTTTTTTTTTTTCTTCACAACGGCAAGAAGGTTTTTGGTAAAATTTTGATTAACGCTAGGCAAGGAAGTAAATCATTAAATAGCAATTTAAATGCAAATTTATCTCTAACAGGAATCTATACATGTGCTTGCAAACAAATTAGAAAAGAACCAGGCCTCTCCTGTCATCCTTTTAATACTGTCTCTTTTTTCCTGCTGACAGCCTCTGTTGTTCACCTTTTGCCTGGTGTCTAATCAACACCTCTTGGCAGAATTCAGAGACAGCTGGTGTTTAGCACATATATTTTTTTATTGGAAAATCTTACACATTGGTAGCTCACATAATCTGATTGAGGCAGCTAAGAAATAATTTCCATAAATGATAGGAAAACTTTTATTCCACGTACCCTCAAAGGTAGCAATAGTTTGAGGGGAATTTGAAAGGAAAATCACTCAACAGTTGGTTTCACATCCAAACTATGGCTTCAGTTGCCCAAAATATTTGAGTATTTGAGGAAGAAAATGGAAAAATCTTTCATTTCAATTCCTCTATTAAATAAGAAGTTTCAAACATTTCCTTTGGAGTAGGTGAACAGGATGGAGACTGGCTATGTTATATAGCACATTATATAGAAAATGAGCTTGAGCCTCTAGACCTTTACAATATTCTGTGCTCACAGTTTGGAGTGGAAGGGTAGGGGGGATAAAAAAAAAGTGCTATACATCATGCTCATCTGATTAAACAATTAATGTTTTCTCCTGAAAAAAAGTCTGCTGTGCTTTAGCAAAAAGCACATTGTGGGACTTGTAAAAAATGTGATAAAACAGAATGTGTGATAAATGGAAAATGTGCTGTCAAAGACCTTGACACATTTTTTCATTCCCAAAAGTAAATATGGATAAGTTTGTGAGCTAGTGTCACTTGCAAAGATGAATTTATTGCAGTATTCCTTGTGAAAGGCTTTTGCTTTTCAAGAATTTTAACAAGGAGTTGTTTCAGTTTTTTGTTCTGCTAAAAACAAAAGTGTGGTGCCATTTGGTCTTTTGGTCAAGAGCTGAAAGCAAGTAGTAGGGGTTAAAACTCATCTTAAAAGTGAACAACTGGTCTGTATTTCTACTTATCTTCTATCTGAAAGGAACTCTAAAAGAGGGTATACCACACAAGTTTTTATATTAAATATTACACATATTAAATATATTAAATATATTAATAAAATATTAAATATATTAATGTTCATTGTGTCCTGGCCTTGCTGTGTAGGTGTTCATCTCAAAGGGCAGGGAGACTGCAGTGTATCAATCACTTCATTTTTATACTTTGTGCATTCTATGAATGTCATCAGACTTTAAGTCATCACATGGAAAAAATTTTATATGTACCCTGAGAAAGCAAATACCTAAAAAAGAAAGTTCTTTTAGCTGACAGCTCCAAGATGTCATTCATGAGTGTTTGTGGCTGTATATTAAAATTATTTCTTTAGAAGAGAAATTTAACAGAATTCATTTAAGAGAAAGAGGGCAAAAATGCATTTAACTTCTGTTAGCATTTTTGTGGCCATCTTTGTAGAGAAATGGTGAAAAAGAATTTTTGAAAAAGGAAAGCTGAAATCCCCTGCGTGCCTGGTGCAAAGCAGGAAGAGCCACCAGCACTCCATGGGTGCCTGGTGCCATCCCTCTCCCAGCTGCCTATTTTTGGAAGGCTCTGTAGAAGGTCAGTGGGAAACATAACTCCTGGCTCCTAAGGCAAAAGCAGCCTGGATTATTATCCATGTGAAACCAAAGAAGGGGTGCTAGCAGAGAGCAAATAGTTACTCCTGTTAGTATTTCCTAGATGAATGCAAGCAGCTTAAATTTCAGTTGTTCTAAATTAGCTGCTGAATTAAAAAAAATATTTAGCTCTGTTTTGTTTCCCCTTGCTCAGTCGTTCATTATTTCCATCTAATGCTTGAAACCTAATCACTGTCACTGAAAAAAATATTTCAGGAAACTATCTCGACAAAGCATCTTAATGTAAATATTAAGAGAGAAACTTTTTGTCAGTTTGATAAGAATAAATCACATATCATACATTCATAATCATACACTTTGTTCATTTTTAATGTGCAGTTGCTGCATTTTTATTGGGAAGCCATGAACACTAATACTGATATTTTGTGTTTTATTAGAAATAGCAATTGAAGGAAGAAATTGCTGGAAGCTCCAGCTCTCCAACAAGAATGTTTGTATGAGCACCACAGCACCAGGGAAGGGTTTTGGTGCTCGTGGCTGAGGCTGTGGTCACCAGCACATCCCTGCTTTGGAATTGTGGCTTTGCCCCTCTTGTGCCAACCAGTGGCTGTGACTTTCCTGAGGAAATGTCAGTACAGGCTTTCTCCAAGAAAAGCTGGGTTTGCCTTGTCCCTTAAAAAAAGTCTTCTAAATGCTAACTAAAATATTTAAATCTTAAAGTATATTTAAAAGGTGTATTTGAAATCCCAGTCCCTCAGAAGGGGAGCAAGCACCAATTCCACCATTCAATGAATGCCATAATGTGATTTATGGCTCCTGTTGACACTCATGTGGCAGAGGCAAAGGAGCAGCTGGTAATGCAACCAGTAAAAGCTGAAGAGGAGGAAATGCTATATTACAGAAGCAGAGGGATATTATTAGCTCCTGCACTCTGCTAGAGATGATGCTTGGGAAGAGGGAAGAGGCCAGAGGAATTTTCCCCAGGACTTTCAGAGCTGTGGGACCAGGCTGTGCCACACAGAAATGAGGGGCCATGGTGCAGGGGGGTGCTGGACAATCACAAAACTGGGTCCAACACTGGCAGTGTGTTCTTGCTAAGAGGGATTTCTTTACTGTCTTTGAGTGTGCTGGATAAGAGAGAAAAGAGTCATGGGCTGAGGCAGCTTGGGGAATTAAAACTGGATATATTAAATTTCTTGAGCTTTACTTCCATCTTAGTTTTGATAATCTCATATCCCCATCACCCTTATTTATATTGCCTTGATCCATCTTGCAAATTCTCATTTAAAGCTGTATCTAGATCATCCTTGATCTATGTCCTATCTCTATCATAAAACACTTTTTTTTCTTTGCTTTCTTGCTGTTCTTCTCTTATTTGTACACTACGGTCTTGTTGCTGTTTGTTCTGAATTACAACTCTTCTATTTGTAAAATAGCACTTGTTCAAGTTGTGTTTAAATTATATTCAAAAATAGAATTTTTTTAGTAGGCAGTGGGGTATTTTTCATACACTCTAAACTCTCTTCTAAATCCATTTTGCACCTTTTAAAATATAGTGTGTATTTCTGTCATCTTAAAAAATGAGCTATGTTTTATTTGAAACACAAAAAAAACAAAAAAAGAAAAAAACCAACCAACCAAACAAACAAAAAAAGACAACCCAAAAAAAATAAAACTGAAGAAGAAAAGCAACAGCTTCCAAAGTGCAGATTGAAAATTAGTTTGTCCTTAGCAAGTGAGATGGTTTTGGCAGCAATCACACTAAACAGGGATTTTCCAATCTTGGCTGCTAACTTGAGATTCCTTGTTTAGGATCACATTGCTTGTAGATTACAGAATTGGCCACAGAATAGACACACTACTCAAATGACAGATTTGTCCAACCTGTGCTGTGTTACAGGAAACGGGGCCATGTTTTGTAAACCAGAGCTAATATTTTCCATCTGTAACCCAGCACAAGACTGATGAAGGACATAAAGAATATTCTGAAATGGAGAGTGACTGGGAGAAGAAATACCAAGTCTTTAAGAAAACGCATTTTTGCTTGTTTCTTTCTCTTATAATCTTTCAGCTGAAAGTGCAGCACGTGGACAGTGATGCAAGGGCAGGGCCCCAAGCTGCAAAGCTGGAGCTGAGCTGCAGGGAGGTGACAGGACCTGCTCATCACCCTTGGTCCCTGCTGGTGTGCTGCAGTGTCCCCAGGTGGATGAGTGACACACCACCTTTTGTCTTTGGAGAGATGCTGGTCTGGGGGCCATTTAGTGTTCCTTGTTCCTTCTCAATAAAGAGGTGATGGTGCCAACTGGAGATGTTTTTATGATTTTTCCTTGCTGAAGGACAGCTTTCTTGGCAGATACTGTTGCGTTTTCACAGTTGATTTAAAAAGAAGGGGAGGCTCTGTGCTGGGAGCAGGGAGCTCTGACAAGAGCTCTGCTGAGCTCATCATGTGTGGACCCAGGGTGTGCAGACAGGAATTCCCATTTTTGAGACATATTTTAGATGGGGCCAGAGGTGCCAGTGTGAGAGCAGTGTAAGATTGGAAGAAAAAGCCTTGAAATGTCTCTCAGTGGATGATGATGATGGAGATGCTCACCAGGCTGGTGCTGAGGTGCTGTAGCCAGCAGTGGTACAGAGTGGGTGTGTGCAGAACAGCCAGCCACAAAAGCTCCATGGCTGGGGAAGAGGATTCCTGAAAGGGCAGAGTTTGGCTCCAAGGGTTTCTCTGAGGCTGTGGTGCCTGGAGCAGTCATTGGGCTGTGCTTAAACCACAGGGTGAAAAATGCTGCCTGTGTAAAGCAAATACTCCACTTGTGTTCAGTGTCAGTGACTGCACAAAGCTGTGACTGGCTAATTCTGCTGCGGGCTGGTTTGGGGTTTTTAGCACGAAGACTGTCAGTGCTGTAAACCACTCACACTTCCACCCTCGCTTCCATCTGCTCAGAGCAGCACAGGGCTCATCCAGCACTGTGCTGGGAGTGTGTAAGTCCTTTAAAGTGCTCCTAGAAAGTAGGTTTTAGGTATAAAGAGTAGCAAATCACTGGTTGGAACTCGGTTATGTGTTTGAACACAAATAAAGTGGCAGACGTGACTGTCCTTTACAATGGACATGGTTGTAAGTTTTTTATATTTATGGTACATAGAAAGACAACTTATTTAACTTCTCAGTGTTTATAAAATACAAATATACTTTACTTGAAAGTTTAGTATCAAATGGAGTGGTTTTCTTATGCTGAGTAACGAATGTTTTTAGGGGAAAACAGATTGTGGTGACGTTAGAGCCCCAACCTACAGTAGGTTATATAAGAGAAATACTGGTACCCTCTCAAATGGAAACAGCATTTGGGTCTGTTAGTCCAAAGACTCTTTAACATACCTTAGGTAGTAAATGTTTATTAAAATAGTGATGAAAAACATTGGGGAGTGCAATTAGAAGGTGGTTCATCATGGGGAAAGGGAGTCCTCTTGAAATGAATGCTGTTTCAAAGTGGGAGTCTGTGCTGGTCTTACTGTAAATTAAGATTTTGAGCAATACTCTGGGACATATTTTCATGTTTGTAACTATAATTCGAGTGTTGGAATACTAAGAATTCAAATGAGCTTTAAAGAGAAGGTTTGAGGTGTCCAGTTATAACTGGTACTGTTTTAATATAAGAACCTTCTTTTATGAAGAAATAATCATTGATGCTCGTTACTGCTTTTGCTAAGGTTAAGTCTAGAGTTCAAGTTTTGCTTAAGTCTGATTTGAGAAACAGAGAAGCCTCATTATTAACAGCTCACATTAATTATAAAGAGATGGGACAGCAGAGCTGAGCATCATTTCCCATCTTCAGCCAAGAGGAATTGAAAGAGCAGCACTTTGGTGGCTGCTGTGTGGGGATGGTATTAAGTTTGGAATTGAAGCCCTTGTTCCAGTTAGACAACAGAGACACAGTAAAACACATCCTCCCAGAGCAAGAGCTAGTGTTGGAATTGCTAAATGCTGCCTTATTCTTTAAAACAAAGTCGTGGACAATTGAGTGTCTCTATTCACTGAGTAAGGACCCAGGGTGGTGCTTTTTTCTGGCTGTTCCACATGAAGGCTGGTCCTAAATCTGCCACCTTATGCCAGTCTTGGTCAGACAGTTTCAGAGAGACACTTGCTGTGCCATGCACAGGCTGCTCCCCTTGGCTGCTGTTGATTTTAGGATCAGTGCCAAGCCTGGGAAATAGAGGTGTTCCAGAAACACAGAGGGAGCTGAGCCAGTGTACCTGTGGACATTTAAACACCTGCAGCTACGAGATAAAGACCAGCTTTAGCAGACACATTTCTGCTCATCCTTTGCCAGAAAGACCAATGCTGATTGTGACTAGGTTCTGCTGATTGTGGCTTTGTTTATGAGTGGAACTGGAAGCAGCTTTAAGGCTGCCAGCCAAAGGGCTCAAATATACATTTATTGTGTACACATACCCCTGCATGTATAGGATGAGAGCTGACCCTTGCAGGAACCTGCTCCTCTTTGGAGCAGGGTTAAATTTCAGTTTTCTTAAACTGAACTAAACAGTTCTGTAAGGTTCAAAGCAGTGGTTAGTGCTGAGATGGAGGCTCCAGCTCGAGAAAGCTGAGGCTGTTGGTTTGGTTTGGGTTGGTTTGGGATAAAATGCTTTATCCCATCCAGACTTGGTCAGGGTTAAAGCCATCTTGCTAACCAGAGGCAGCCTTGCAGCTCCCAGTACCAGGACCCAGCTAGACCCTGTGACTGGTTTTGTTTGCTAGCTTTGTTTCCAGGAGGAGCTGCCAGTCTGGATCTAGTGACAGCTAGGGATGAAGGGTAGCCCTGGGACTGCAGATTTCCTTCTGCTCTTTGCTGGGATTTTATTGCCTAGGGACTCATCCTGGGGCAGTGCTTGCAGGTGGGATTAATACCAGATTAAATAAAAGTATGGGATGGGACCAGAGTGAATTAAATACCTTATTTGTTGAGTTCTTCACAATTTTGATAAACTGACTTTTCTGCCTGTGTCCAACTAATTCAGAAGCTCCTTTTGTGAGTGATGAGTGAACCTGTGCATAGCTCTGACCCTTTACATTTCTTTTCAATGGTAAATTGTTATTTATAGAAAGGAGTTTGATGGAGGGTGTGGAATTATTGGCTGGATGTTTTAAAAAGCAAGCCAGATGAGGAGCAAAAATAATTCGGATCCAAATTCTTTTAAGTCCAAGCTGTGCATTAGCTCTGCCACTATTCATGGCAGGGCTAATGGCTATTCACTAAAAAGCTGCATTATGGTGTTTTGGATTTGTTCAGTTCTTCTTTGTTCTTGCAAAAAATTTGGAATGTCAGCCTAATTAAACCCTGGGAAAATAAGAATTTGGTCTAGCTGAAAATTTGATAAGCAGACATGGAAGAAGCTTGTGCACAAACTATTAATTGTTGCCATGTGAGGATCCAGACAGGAGGAATATATGGAGTGAAGTGGGGCTGTGGCATTACTGCTTGGGGAAATGTGTTGTTTTGCAAAACATTTCTCTGGGTTTGGGAATAACTGGCATGGCCTAGAGACATACCTGGGCACCAAGTCAGAGTCATGCACAAGCCCATGGCAAAGGACTGAGCTGCACTTGGCCCTGGCCATTTGCTTTTCCACTTGCACAGCAGGAAGGCTTGGTCAAGCACAGGCACAGCAAGAGGCTGGCACCTCCCTGGGGCACAGCCACAGCCAGATGGGACTGCAAGCTGCTGGGAAAACATTGGGGAAGGGTGGGGGGAAGGATTCAGTGTTTGTAAATATTATTACCTGCATCAAGTTCAACGTGCCTTGGTGCTGTGAAAAGCTTTGGCAGTGCTTTGCAGGGAATTACGTCTGCAGTGAAATGTGAGCAGATGAAAACTGGAAGCAATCATGCTAAACACTCCTGAGGCTTTACCCTTCCAAATGTTTATGTTTATGTGGCTCCTGTGTTGATCACCTGCTTGCAGCTGAGTATTTTCCCTTTCCTCCTTGGATTTTAAGGGAGTAGCAGACCTTCCTCCTCTGTTCTCATACCCTGTTTGGAGGATGAGTGAAATGTCCTGGCAAGCAGATCTGAAGCAGGTCCCTCAGTTTTTGGGAGACCTAAGAAGGGTGTCTGTGTTGTGTAAAATAAAAAAAAAAATATTTCCTGTCTTCATAAACACCAAACTGGCTCAGCCCTGCACGTTATGGTGGCCTGTGCTCAGGTTCCTGGTTCTGCCCAGCCCATCCCTCTTCCTCCAACACATTTTCTGTGCAGTTCGACAGCCTGGGGCTCGTGCTGAAGCAGAAGGTGCTGCGGTGCCATTGCCCTCTCTGGGACACATCATCCCCACTTTCCTCACCACAGGGGACACTCCTGGAGGCTGATATTTCACATCACCACGTTGCCATGCCCGTCTGTGACAAGGAGAAAATTTCAGTCACTCGCCTCTTTGGGCTGCAAACCTTTGTGAACACCGCAGCTAACAGCCCCGGTAAGTGGAAGATTAATTTCTACAGCACCTGGCAGCAAGCTGTGGATTAGGCTGCTGTCCCTCGTGTGGGTTTAATGCTGGAGGAATGGGGCACTCGAGCACCCAGACAATCAGCCTCTTGTTTAAACAATGAGCTGCTCGGTCTTGTTAGCCAGCGCTCTTAAATTTTCATTTTACCCTGGTATGCAGCCTTGTGTGATGTGGAGAATTGCTTCAGCACAGAGAGACTGCAAACCTGTTCAGTTAAAGGAAATGCTCAGATCCAGCTGTTGGAGTCCCATGAATGCCAGTATTCCTCACAGAGTGAGACAGAGCAGCACACTCTGCCCTTGGAACAGACACGACGATCTGCGCCTTCATTCTCCTGGAAAAAAGAGCCTTTGTTGGGAGAGGAGAACTGGGGAGAGCAGCAGGAATGCAGAGCGTGTGCAGAACATGCCCAGGGAGAGCAGGTCTGTGCAGATAACACAGAGGGCTCTGCAGCAGGAGCCTGGTAAGGGGGCACCATGAGGAGCACGTAGGTACAAGCTCCTGTCACAGCCACAGAATCTCCTTGGAAGTTCTGTAAATGCTTTCCTCTCATGAAAACACAAATGTTGTGGAGTAACTTACCCCTGTGCCCTCACTTGCAAGGAGCAGGCCAACAAGCACAGCCCTGGTGTGTGACCATACACTGCACTATTTGTGCCTGGGCTTTCAGTTGCCTTGGTTTTGGTGACAAGTCTCTGCACCCATTTGTGGGTGGCAGAGGTGCTGGGGCAGTGTCAGATGGTCACCTAGACATGCCAGATGTTTTTGTACAGGTCTTTTTATAAAAGACTATGTATATCTGCACATATCAATAGACTTGATATATTATTATTTAGCTAAAAATATTATCTATATTTATACATATATATCTAAAGGGCTGTAGCTGAAGGTGCTGAATACACTTCAGCTACAAATGCCCAGTGGCTGACCTGATGCTTGTGTCTCAACCAAGAGCTGAGTTCCCAGGACTGAGGCAGGGGAAGAAAGACACTGGAATGGGATAAACCACAAGAAGAAACGATGGGCTTCAAGTGAGTGGCCAAAGCCATCTCCCCACAGGCACCTGGAATCCTCACCCCAGAGCAGGGGCTGGTAACCTCTTGTCTGACTTGAGGAGCTGTGCTGTCTCTGGAAATGCAATTTCCTCCACTCCTGCTGTCGCTTCCCCCTCAATCTCACTTTGTTGACTGTTTAAAAATTGTGACATGGGGGCTTTAAAAAGATACTAGGCACAGTTTGGAAATGGGTTTCTGACTGGCCCTCAGTGGCAGGCAGGCTGCTGCTGGCCCCCAGGCTGCACTCGTGCCATTTGTCACACAGGCTAAAACAGAAAAGGTCTCATTTTAATTTACTGGCTGGGCCTGTGAGGTGGACAGAATTGCACCCTGTTCTGAACTGGGTAATAAAGTGTTGATTGTTAATTGGCTGCCCCAAGTGTCTTTTTTAGTCAAGTGTATGTCCACCTTCCCCCTTATATAGATATATATGTAGATATATGTAAATATATCTGTACTTACGTGTGGCTGTGTGTGTGTATATAAATACACACACATATCTATAGATAGATCATGTATGTACATGTTAAAAAAATATAAATACCTGATTTTATTGCCAGGTTGAGAAAGGGCTCTGCTGCTTTAAATCTGTGCAGAAGATGAAGCAGCTGTTGGGTCAAATCTTTGCAGCTTTTCTATTGTGTGATTCTTGTTTCAGGCAGCAGCTGAGCCCACAGGCTCTGTGCACGAAATTTTGCTGAAGAAATCCCCTCTGCACGTGGCCAGCAGCCTGAATCAGCCTTTTCTGGTGGATGGTGAAACAGTGGAAGACCTCTGAAGGAAATTGCTCCCATGAGGTTTGTCTGGCTGTGAGGTATGTACAGCACCCCTTGCCCCTTCTTCATCTATTTGTGGTTAAAGTGTATTTTATAGGCACATTCCTAGCAACAGATTGAAGGAGCTGCTTTGTAAGTCAAAAATGAATAATTCTGTCTGCAGGATATGATGTATATATGGTTTTCTTTCAGGTAAGTTAAAAAGCAAAACCAGAGAACAGTTGTGGTCCAGCTTATGAGGTGATGTTCTTACAAATCAAGAATTGGGCCACTAAGGTGAGTGGGCTGCAAACAAACACTCAATGCCTCCCTGCACTGTTCCTCTGTGTTTGGGGCAACTGAGAACAGGTAAAGAGTGAAAAACCAGCTCCAGAGCCCAAGCTTTACTGAGTTTTTGGCTCACTGGCTAGCTCACTGGCTAGGACACATTCTTGCAAGACATCTCCCATAGCAGGCTGGCACACTGACCCTCCCTTAGAGTTATAACCCCAGGTTGTTGCAATGAGAAATGTCTCTAGCTATTAATGACCTTGCTCTGGATTTGGGGTTTTTTTGCAGATGTGCTTCCCTGAGGAGGAAGAGCAGACTGGGCTCCAGGAGCTGCAGTTCTGCCACGTTCCTGCCCCCTCCCATGTGCCCTGCTGCCTGCAGGAGAGCACTGTGCCATGCCTGCAGCTGCACCTGCAGCTGTCTGTGTCTGATGGGTGGCTCTGCAGGCACACAGAGCTGCTCCTCTGTGCAGGGGCAGTGCCAGGACACTCCTGACAGGGCTGTGCTCTGAGGAGGGGTGGCACACACAAAACCCTTCCAGCCTTGGAAAACCAGCAGGCAGGCTGGCTGGCACCCCAGCACGGCTCTGCATGCCCAGGCAGCTGCAGCTGGCCCTGACAGGCAGGCTGGGCAGGGCTGGAGCAGGCTGGGGGCATGCACTGGCACCCAGGGGTGCACAAAGCACCCATGCTGCACGTGTGAGACAAAGCCCTCGAGCATGCACCAAGTGCACAGCACTGCAGACACTAAACACACTCCCTGCATTGCTGAAACACAAATGCACAGCACTGCAGACACTAAACACACTCCCTGCACTGCTGAAACACAAATGCACAGCACTGCAGACACTAAACACACTCCCTGCTCTGCTGAAACACAAGTGCACAGCACTGCAGACACTAAACACACTCCCTGCACTGCTGAAACACAAATGCACAGCACTCACATGTGGACACACTGTTAGAAAGCTAGAAAAATTACAACCTGAAAAAGCTAGAGCTTTTCAGCTTCATTCCCAGGCTGATAAGCTAGTTCTAGCTTCAGCTGGAGAAAAATTCTCCCAGAATGATGATCCAGTCAAAACAAAACAAATGAATGAATGAAAGAATGGAATGAAAAAATAAAAGAATGGAATTCACAATAAAAAATAACACCTAGTGTTTTTCTGTGAGACACATTCTGAAGTACAGACTCACAAATGTTTTTCCCAATTATCCAGTAAACTACTATCCTGCCTTAACTCTCCATAACATGCTTTAAATACAAACTGTCCGTTCAAAAAAATTAACCTTTTTTCCCTAAAAAAATCCACGTGTGTTACTATTCTTACTATCTCTTTTTCTCTCTCTCTGTAGCAGAGTTACCACCCTCACACACTGCACACGTGGGGAGCCAGGGTTGTGCTGCAGACAGGGGGCACAAGGCACAGCAGCCACACTCAGTGCAGGCAGGGGCTGGTGCTTGTCCTGCTCTCCCAGTTCAGGTTTCCAGCCAGCTCCTTTCTTACCCTGCTGGCACGGACAGCAAGCAGCAGCAGAGCACAGCACATCCCCCGGGCAGCAGAGCAGGGACAGCAGCATTCAGCATCTCCATTCTTTCCTCTGCCCATCACCTTGAACTGAGCACCAAATAATAGCCAGGATGTTTGTCTCAGACTGGCTCAGCCTTCCCAAAGCACTTGTCCTGCTGGCCCTCAGTGACACCAGGATGCATCCAAGTCTTGTTTGAGGCCATGCCTGTGGGACACACTCAGCCATGCCCAGTGCTAAAGACACAGCTGGGTAGCTCAGGAGCAGAAGGCTGCTATGAGCTGGAGACTGACACTCATTTCCCTCAAATATTTAATAACAGGGGTTAATTTCAATGTCCTACCTGAGTAACTTGTTTGAAGCCAAAAGCAACAAGAAAAAAGCTTTTATACCTTGGCATTATGGAACAGCAACCATCCCTCTGCAGTGTGGGCTTCAAGCTGGATGACTCAATTCACAACTGTCTGGTCAAAGCTCCATTTTATTTGCCAGGTATCAGCACTCTTTCCCAAGTAAAACATTCCATCTCAGTCAGGTGGTTAGCAGCACACCCTCTCTGCCCTCTGAGCAGAAGCAGAGCTCACTCCAGCACTCTCAGCAAACATTAGCTCCACAGAAGCAGCCCCCAAAGACCTCTGTG
Source organism: Rhabdornis inornatus (assembly GCA_013397075.1). NCBI lineage: Eukaryota > Metazoa > Chordata > Aves > Passeriformes > Rhabdornithidae > Rhabdornis > Rhabdornis inornatus. Next base: position 919,595 of record VWZS01007229.1, read on the forward strand.
TGCTGGGGCACAGCAGATGCTCAGCCAGGAGAGGGTCAGCCTGCTCCCCTGTGTAACCCAACTCCCCTGTGCCACACATGGAGACTTTCAGCTGTGAGTGTGCCTCAGCAGGAACGCTGCAGGACAGTGCTCCTGCCTGCTGAGCATGGCTTTGATGGGCACACAGCTTCCTTCTCCCCGGAGGACTTGCATGCCCAGCAGGCACAGACCAGCCTTTCTCACATAGCTGCTCCTGGTGCTGCTGATAAACCAAACCTGGAGCAGAAGCTGTGTTTTGATTGATATTGGACAGAGTGACTCACCAGGTTTGCTGTGGTGGAAGCCTGAACCTAAAAAAAAAATAAATTAAAAAAAAATGCTATTAAGCACAATAAAGTGGTGCATATGCTATCTCAGGACGCCCCTGTGCTGGGGCTGAGAAGACCAGGACCTGCTGTTTTGAGGGTTTTTAAAAGTGTTTGTTTCTGTATTGAGTCAGAAGCAGGTGAGGGCACTCTCCTCCCCTCTGGAGTCCTTCAGCATCTGAGTGTCACCCACCAAAAGTCACTCCCAGCTGGAGACCACCAGCAGCACTTGGAGTTCACTGGGGGAAAAACAGCTTTACCTGCAGAGTTTATGACATTTGGAAGCACTGAACAGCTCCAAATTTGCACAAAAGGAGTGCACATCTTCAGTGAAACTGAAGTGTGGAAACCACCTGCACCACCACCCTCCTGAGGCACCAATTCCACGAGTATTAACAAGAGTGGTACCAGGTAGTTTATCCCAGGCCTTGTCAAAGGGAAAGGACACTGAGGATCCTTTGCTATTTCTGAATAAAGGTATTAAATTACACATCCAACTCCTCTTTTAGAAGGGATTTTAACACCAATGAGAAAGAATGCTGTTGGTGGTAGGGGTGAGGGGGACCTGCATGCCTTGCTGATGAAGAGTCACAGTGTGTGACAGGTGACACAACCCTCCCATCCTGAGACTAAGCCTCTCAGGTGTGGACAGGTACACTCAGCAGGCAAACAGAGAAACCTAAACCAGGTACAATCATATCAAACAAAGTTCTCACAAAAAAAAAAAAAAGTCAGATTATTATAGGTACAATCTAGTACAGCACAACACCAGCTCCTGGTGCCATGAAGTCAAAACATCTGCTGAACTACCACCACAACTTGAGTTTCTATGAAGTTTGTATCTCTAACTTTGAGTTTAATGCATCTTAAAGGCAAGTTTCCATGTTACACTAATAAATTCTGACATGTGTATGCTAAGGACACTATGCTTAATATTTAAACACTTAAGCACAAGAGCAGAGTTCCAGAAACTGAACAAAAGTGTCTTCATAGGTTATCTAGTTTATCCCATCATTATTTTGTAGTGAGAAATACATCCACAATGGTCCCCACAGATCCATGTGCATCCATATCTGATCCATGCTTGCCAGCTACAAAATGCACTCCACGAAGTTCCTTGTGAAGTTTGTAAATAAAGCAATGCTGGACAATCTTACTTCTAGGGACATCTTTTGTATTGTCTAGACTTACTCCTTTTCTTTGGCAGTTGTATTTCATCTTTCCTTCTCCTCTGATTGAGGCCAAGCAGGTAATTAATTTCCTTCATTGCCCCCCCACCTTGGGTGTCACATTTTCTAGACCCACCTGTGGATTTAATTCCAGTGATCCAGAGTCAGGAGCAGCCTCCTTAGTTTAATGGTCAGAGGAGTCAAGCAGAAAATCCCCCACATGGAGCCAGTAACTTTTATCCTGTGACCCAGGAGACATCATTCATGCTGCAACTTGGATGATATTTCTGGAGTGAGACATGGATTAATTACTGGAGGCTGGGCTCATGGAAAGCATTCCTGTCTGCACCCAGAGCAATGGGGGCTTGATGCAAATGTGGTGGGCATGGCCACGTGAGACTGATGGAGCCCAAACTGCCTTAAAGAACCAAACCTGCCTTTGTGCATCCTGCAGAATGATGGGCATCATCCAGCAAAGCCTCGGCACACACAGTACCCAAATATACCTTTGCATATTTAGAAGGGTGAACATCAGGTTGTGGGTTTTTTAGGGAATCAGGAGGTTTTTTTTCTGCTTCTTAACATGTTTCTGTGGTATTTTGACCAGCTGCTTATCTGTCACAATACAGTCTGGCTGCATTGACCTAATCATCTAGATTAGCACAGGGTTTCCATGTGGCACACAATCATTTATCCCCAACCTCAAAAGCAGGGGAGGCAAAAAGGAACTGACCCCTTGTTAGCTATCCTCAAACGATGAGGCTTGTATGGAAATTATGGCACACATAAAATCTGCAATCAGGGTTTAATGCACACCTTCATTTTCCAGGGGTTTACAGAATTTTTGTCAGTCACCAGTAACATCACCATTGCAATAATACCATTTGCTTGGGCCCACTGTTTGATACCACCTCTAGTCCAGCACTCCACACAGGATGGTTACAGCTAGTAAAGGTACTTTTTCTAACCTAGCAATAGCTTTGGACCAGCTGCCTTCATTAAAAGAAAGGCCAGAAAGACTTATTTTGTCTTCTTTGTCCCCAGCCTGCAGCTACGTAATATGTTCTGGAAACTTTGAATGTTTGAAACAAGAGATAGTCATTTGTCTTTATGGGCTGCATCAAATGGTGGATTTAAAACAGTTGGGAGCATACAGAGCAAGGGTAGGAACGAGGAAACTTGGTTTGCTTCCTTGGTAACAAAATCTACAGCACAGCAGGAGAACAGAGCATGATAATGAGGGAATTACAGCTGTTAGTCACAGAAAATATGCTGCAGTTGCAGGTCAGGGACCTGAGGTTGTAGCACAGGAAGGAAAACTGTAATTTAGAGTCTGCAAGGAACTCACTGCATGCATCAGGCTTCTTGCTACTTACAGCATCTCTACACCTGTTTTCCAGGGTGGAAATCAAGCAGACAAGAGCAGAGATCAGCAGCAAGCCACCAAGGAAACAGAGTTTCCCTACAATAGTCAGGACAAGAACTGTTTTTAATGAGAAATGGATATTCTGTCGACTCTTGCTCATTCTCCCTCTTTCTAAGCAAGAGTGTGAAGTTCAAGGTGAGGGAGATGGCAGAACTGGATCCATGTGGTTATTCTGAGACTGGCAGCTCCCTTGAGAAGCACCAGTTGTTACAAGGGGTGAATAATGAATTCTGAAGCAGGGCTTGGCTTGGGGACCTCTGTGTATTAACCCAGAGCCTTGTATCAGTTTCCTGCAAGGAAACTGAGAAGTTCCTGAAGGGAACTGAAGGATACAAAGGGAAATACAAGCTTCACACTGAATGCAATACCACTTGGTTTTCCTAGTCTTCACCTTAAAAATGCCAAACTCTAATCAAGTGCTCAAGAGCAAGTCCAACAGATACCCACAACAGCATCATTAAAGGCACCCTGCCCACAAGCCTTTGAAAGGAGAGGACCAGCTGGCATAGTTTAAAGCAAATCTATTACTCGTGCTTTACTGTAACCTTTGATCCAGCTAAATCCCCCATAAGAAATTCCTCACTGCCATTCCACTCAAGAAGAGAATTTTTATTTGTTTATTTCACCCAATCTCCTCCACCTTTTGTTCCAAACTGGTCTTGTCTGAGCTTTTGAGATAATCCTTCTTTCCAAAACTCCTAGTGTGTGGAAAAGCATCTTTCTTACTTCTCTGTCCTTAATTTAAGTTGCTTCAGAAACAAAGAGCTGACTCTCACAGGTGGGAACTGGAGCATGAGGGAACCTGAGGGAACCTAAACTTGCTGAGGAGCAGAAGAAACTCCCACCACTCCCTGAAGCTGAGAGCTGACAGCTCCTTTCTTCAGAGCTGCCCCAGCCTCCCAGCTCATTTCCAGAGGCCAGGAGGCTCAAGGCTCTCCAGAAGGCACAAGGAGCTCGTTCAAGTGATAACAGCCAAGGCTTCCAGCATCTGCTTGCTGTACCAGCCAGCAGCTTTACATCATGTCTAAGCCAAACTCATTCTTTCCATGGAAGAGCAGCTATTAATAACATCCTACCCTCCAGTCCAGCCTGCTGACCAGTAGCTAGGCCTCCCCAGCTCTCCTTGAAGCCTGGCAGCATGCCATGCAGATCAACTAATTCAAACTATTTTGGACAGGAAGGCATTTCAGTGTCCTGGACCCTCGAGCTGTCCTAAGCTAGCCCCTGTTTCAAAGCAGCCCCACATGATTCAGTCACTGCTCTCCCTTGGCTGAGGTGAGACCTCTGGGCTAAAACCCTTCCCTTGGTACTCCACCAGCTCTCTGAATGTCACGTTTTCCTGACCTTGTAAGCTCTGGGGAGCAGTGGAAGCACCTACAGTCAACCAAAAGGAAAAATCACTTCTATTCTGCTCGCCCTAGAGCCTGCTCCTCAGTCAGAGCTGGCTGTCAGACAGATGGTTTGTGCACTGGGGGCTGCATGCTGCTGGAGCCTTCCTCCTTGCCCTGTTCCTGGCCAGCAGCAGACTGGCAAAGGCAAGCTGGCTCCCAGCCCCTACTCAGAAGACAGCCTGTGTTCTGCACCTTGCAGAGACACCTCAGCTCCAAGGAGAGGCAATGCTGCCATTTGGGACAGGATTTCTTCACATTCAGAAGAAATATTGGCTGAGATGCATCTCAGTCCTGTAGCCTTTTCACCAGAGCCACTTAACCATAAAAATGTGACATTTGGTTTTGAAGCCTTCCAGAGGATGACTGGGATTTGCATTTTTGAGCCCCATGCACTGGCTTGCCCTGGATGTGCCTCCAGCCACTTGCTGGTACTTGTGCAGCCACTGCTCTAGGGGAGACAGGGATTCACCAGGTCTTGGTGCAAAGCACCCAATTCATCTCAGCAAAAGTTTCGAGTCCAGTCCTGATAGTGCCAAGTGCTTGATGCCATTTTTAGAAAGCAGAATAACTAAGTATTTAAGGACAGATCCTTCCCCAAATAGACAAGAAGAGCCAATCAGCAGCTGTTTCTCTGGAAAGATTTTGCCAGCACTACAAATGCTCCATATAGAAGCAGAAAGGTGCTACTTCTTAGCATAAATGCATGTTAGATGACATTGCCACTAAATATACCAGGTGACCGTTACCACAATTGGTTTGCTTCCAGTCTGGTTCCCCTCTTTGGTGTGGGCAGCAAGGGCATCTTAAATGAAAAAGGCCCAAGATGAATTTAGTTTAATGACTGAATGTGAAGGGGGGGCAGGGAAGAAGGAAGGAGAACCAATATGAAGTGTGGAAACTAATACAAAAAGCTTCTGGGTTATTAATAGTGTGCTGAACTAATAAGATGCAGTCAAAGCTATGAAGTTTCTGCAACACCACAGCAGCTGCTACTGTGAAGTAAGGGACTAGAGAGGATCTGTGTATTTACAGCAGTTATCTGAAAGCCTGGGCATGTAATTCCACTCAGAATCCCCACCAACACAAATACATTAAAAGCAGACTGAAAAAGCTCCTGTAAACCCACTAAGCACAATAGCTAAAGTTTCCACAAGGAATAATTCATAGCATTACAGTTATGCTCACAGAGATGGGCTAAGACCCTCTCTGGACTGAAAAGGGAGCAGAAACTCTTGCTAGAGCACGATGTGCTGTAGCAGCTCAAATACCTTCCAACCCTCTTGATTGCTAAAAAACCCTCAGGGACAGGAATCTGTAATGTAAAGAAGTCCCATAGAATTTAGGTTAGACAGTGACTGCTAAAAAACCTTTGATCCACATTGCTTTTTTTGGTTTTTATTTGATTTCTTGGGGGTTTTTTAGTGTGCTTGGAGTTGGGTTATTTGGTTGTTGTTTTGGTTTGGGTCTTTTGGGGTTTTTTTGGGTTTTTTTTTGCATGTACCTACAGACAAGGTTGGTTTGTCTATGAAGAGATGAGACCAGGCATCCTACCCAAGAGCTGAAGGAACAACTCAACACTGTCCACACAGCACCTGCCCTGCCAGGGGCACACCAGGAAAAGCTGCAACCACAACAGCAGCACAAAAGCTGCTATTGCCCAGAAACACCCCAGCTCTGGGTCTGGACCAGAATCCCACATGGAATGAGTGAGTAAGCAGGTAACAGGAATTTACAATGGAGTTGAGAGGAGATGAACATGGTCTCTACACAACAGGAGACTGAGGTCACCAGCAGCATCACCATGATCCCCTGGGACTCCTCCAGATAAGCAGTAAAGTATCTAAAGCCCTTGCCTGGTTATCTGTTCCAGTCAGAGCTCTCTGAAGGCTGAACAGCAGCCTAATGTTAGATAGCAAGATATTAAGACAGGAATAAATGCCATTTTGTTAAGGAAACTTTAGAGAAGAGTGACAGTTTTGAAGACTCATTTCAAGCTTTCATCACTGGCAGGGAAGAGGAGAAGTCAGGTTACTTAACCACTGTTATGACAATTATCAAATGGAAGAGGCCAGTGACTTGAAGAGAACATTGCAGTTCATGGCAAAATTCCACCATGCTTTTCATTAGGTGTGTCCAATTACTTCCAGTATAAATTAGCTAGACCGTTGAAAGCAGGTTTGCAGAAAATGAGTTTAATGCTATTATCAAGTGGGAAAAAAAGAAAACAAGGACAGATTTGTTTCCCATGAAATAGTCACAAAAGTCTAAAGCTATGCTGGAGATCTCTCAGACACCGCAGAACCTTCCAGAATTCCTATCTGCTTCCCTGGAAAGATCCAGGATTCCAAGACAGCGCTTGACGTTAACTTTGTGCAACAGTTCCAGGAATGAAAAGCAAGAACTCACCAGGGTCAGCTCCAGTAAAGCTGACTCCAAAGTGCACTTTTAGGCTGCTGAGTAACTGCAGATGCAGGCAGATAGCTCATAACTATTTTACCAAATTACTCACACAAACTGTTGCTAATAGAGTCATGCAAGCAGTATTACAATGCAGCATTACAATAGCAGTATTACAAGCCCTGTCCCCAGTCCCACTGGGCTCAGTGACCACTCATGTTGCAAACTAACAAGTCAGCACCTTCAATTAGACCAGAGGACAAGGAACAGAAAACAGAGTGACACCATGCAACTCTACCATTGGGAGTATGGGTTGCAGTTGTCTTTGAAACTTTAGGCAATCCTGCCAAGTCAGACAAGCTTCTCCTAGAAAAGCTCATGGTTTTCTATTGGACTGACATGCAGAAAGAAAGCCTCATCCTGTTTGTGATACTCAGCTCCAACAAAAGCAGAGGTACAAACATCACCCTATTTGGAATAGGGGACTTCAAAAGCAGAACAGCCCAAAACCTTGTTGAAAAAATGCTTTAAACATTCACATATGGTAAAACTGCACTGAGGGCTGTGTGTGCTCCCAATTCAACCATTAGCTGCCTGAGCACCATGAGACTTAGCACTGTTCCCTGGAAGCAGAAGAGCTGTTCTTTCATTGTCAGGAAGAGACAGGGAGGGACCAAATGGGGCAAACAAGAGCCCAAAGCACTCCTATCTCCAGTTCCCTTACTGCCTGCATTCCTTTCTGGGGGGAATGAAGTCTGGGCAAAGCTTGGTTATTTGGAGCAGGGCTGTGCCCCCACACTTTGCCTTTTGGTGGATGGGTGGAAGCAGGCTGGGCACGCAGCAGTGCAGGCTGAGCCATGCACACATGACTGAGGCAGGGAGAGACACCAAGGAAACGTTCAGGGCTTTCTCACACCTTCCTGTCATCTGCTATAAGAATCACAGAGGAAACAGCTCCTCCCTGCCTCAACTGGGCATTTGAAATACTCAAGCTCTGACATTCAGTGAGCACACACTTGCTCAAACTTGCTGGTCATTAATTTAAACCCTACATATGCTAAACTTCAGTTGTGGAGTCATGAACTAGAGTAAGTTTTGAAAGCACAAGTAGAGTAAAAATGTTCACAAGGAAATGGGCAGAATGACCAGACAAGAGAAACTGAGACACACAGGTCAGAGAAGTGATATTGGCAGAATTATTTGCAATATTGAGACTTCACATAGAAACACTAAAATCAGAAATGTACCCACTCTACAGGAAGATCAGACATTGGATTTCTATTTAGTTCCATTCAATCTCACAAATATCAGTTGGAATTGGACTAGATGATCATTGTAAGTCCCTTCCAACTGAAACACTCTAATTCTCTTCCACCATGATGATCTCCAGACAAGGGAACCTGGGCACTGTCACAAAACTGCACAACATCACAGGATGATTTTCCCCACTTGCAATTTTCTGGTTTTTTGTCGTTTTTGATGTCCAACCAACCAGAAGGAGACTTCCAAGCTGTCACAACAGCCCCATTCCAATAGAAGGTTATTTTATTGCTTTAAGTCCTACACAGTGCAGAAGTCGCATGAGCAGAATGGTGCATGGAAAAAGAAGTCTTAGGAATAACAGATTTGAACATTAAAATTAAAGTTTACACAAGAGGCAAAGGTGACAGGAAGGTGATGTTTACACATTTCTGTCCTTATCTTTTGATTCCTGTAGCATCTTCCATTTGATTGTCTAACAGAGAATCAGAGGAAACAATGAACTTGCATCCCCTAAAAAAAAATTCATACTGAAGAGCAATCAGTTCTTTTGGTGCTCCTTGGGTGTTTTTGCTGACTGCTCCCATGAAGAAGTTAAACAACACCAACCAAGCTCTACCAGATTTCTGGAAGCCTTAACTCAAGAGACCTTGCAACACCCCCGTGAGGTTAAAAAGGGATCTTGGCTCATGCCACCCACCAGGGAAACAGACACCCTTGGGCTGGGCTGGAGCAGCTGTGTGACACCACGCAGCAACACTTCACAGCAGTTTAGGGTAGAAAGCAATTAACCTTTGGCTGAATCCCCTTAGCTCCAAGCTACAAAAGCAGTGTTTGTTCTGTTTTCTTCTCTGCCCCCAGCTCCCCCAGGGCTGCATGGCTCTGGTGTTCTCATTAGCTCACTGCCCAGGCTGCTCTCTGCACCCTGAAATGGAGAGCAACACTTGTCATCAAATTAATAGGCTGTTTATCCAGATATTAATTCTGTTTTTTCTCGCTTCTGCTCCAGAGCAGTGGCAGCTGATTCCAGTGAAGTCAGGGCGAGGTTGTGGTGCATTGTTTCTGTTTGGACAGTAAAGACACTGGAGCTGAGATCTGCTTGAGGCCTCAGATGTGCTTTAGAGCAAATTGAGGGAATTTGGGCAAGGTCCTTTTTACCGGTATGAAGAGAGTAACTACTTCAGCTGAGGGAAGATATCTTTCAGCCCTCTACTGTTTCTTTCTGGGTTTGAGTGAAATTTAATCCTACTTTCTGTACTTCCACAGAACCTTCATCCTCAAGTCCTGCCCTAAGACAGAGCTTCCCAGGATCCAAGTCTGTGTCATCATGGAAGCCTGGAAATCCCCACAAAGTCAAATGACCTTAGATTTTTAACTCTTGAATTAGCATCCTGTATAGCACAGGCAAAAAATGAATGAATTATAAAATCTGAAGGCACTGAAGCAAAGACCTGGGAATATAATCTGTATTTGATCACTCTGAACACACATTTCCAACTTCATTTGCTGCTTATCAGCTTCACTCCATCCGTCTTCCACACCCTTCCATGACAAAGCAGTTCTCAAACAGACACAGTTTGCAACTGCACCACTTGAAGCAGTTAGAGACCACTCTGACACCTCCATTTCAGTGCATGCTTCTAGCATCAAACTTTCCCAGAGAGGCTCTGCTCAGAGCCAGCAGCAATGGGGAGCAGGGGCTGGGAGCACTGGGCAAGCACAGCCAGAGCAGCCTGTGAGCTGCAAGGGCAGGGTGCAGAGCCAGCCTGGCACAGGGGCAGCACACATGCTGCTCTGTGGGACCCTTCTGAGGAGAGACCTGGGGCATGGTCCTTCCAGCCATGGCCAAGAGCTGTGTGCACCTGCAAGGGCACATCCCCTGAAGTGGGCAGGAGGAGCAAGATCCTCACTGCAGATCCTCAGCCCGAGGCCAAAATCTGCTTTCCTACCTTTTGTTTCCTTCACCTGCACGACATGAGACCCTTCAGCAGCCCTTCCCAAACAAGTGTTCTCAGCTCAGGTGCTGTGAGAGCGGATCTGACTGGAACTTGACACCTTCCCACTGCTGTCGTGGGTCTGGTGTCACATTCAAACACAAGGGTTACATTCATCTTTTCCAGTGCCTGAGGTCAACGTTGTGCCTTGGTTATCTACAGAAAAGGCTGCTCTGCTGTAAATGCTCCTTCTGCAGGCAAACAAGAAGGCAGAAAACAAAATTAGTCAAAGCAATGCTTTTCCTAGGGCCAGCCTCACTGGCAGGAAAAGGGAGCCAGCATCAGCAGATTCCCTGCTAGTGGCCCTAAAGGGGAAGGAATCCATAAAACCCCCAGGCATTCCAGCAGGCTGGGTACCCAGGATCACTTTCACAGTTTAGGAAACAGCTTCACCTCAACCCCCACAGACTGACCTTGGCAGAACATCGAAAGTTTGCACATAACAGCCACGTTTGTGCCATGAGTAATCCAGTCCTCTAAGCTAATGCTCCACTTTGCTGGTGGAACAAAATACCTTGTTATCATGTGAACTCCATCACATTAAAATGATATTTATGAGAATCTCCTAAGTCCATTTAACGAGATCCTTCTACCCATGGATTTTCATCAGTTTGTGTATCTTCATGTCTTTCCCAGGTAATTTTCACACTATTACATTTTTCCAATACACCAAAAGCAAAGCACACATGCTCAGGCTGAAACAACAACCTCTGCTGGACATTAAATGGGGGAGTCTCTTCTTCAGAAATGACCCAGCATGAATCTTTTGATTAACCACAGCTCAGTGAAAGAAGAGATATATACACATCTCAACAACATACTTGGTCTTATAATAGTATCTTCCTTTTCCGTTTGTTGAGCTTATTGCACACATTCAGAGTGAATCCCATCCATTAGCAGTCCGGGTTAGAGACCCACTAACACCTGAACATGGACATGACAGGACACTATTGCCAGCTGCTGGCCAGCAGGAGAAGGGCCAGCACACTGGGGCAGCCAGGAGTGGGAAGTGTTTGCTCTCTTAAGCAGTCAGCTGGGTTAAAACATGAGAATACTGCATTTAGGGGTTTGTAGCTAAATTGCATTTCTGTTTTTCGCTAATTTTGTGTTCCAATGTAACTACAGTAGTTAAGTTAGTAGTTAAGTAGTTAAGTTGGTAGTTACAGCAACTCTTCAAAAGAAAGAAGCTAAACTTACCCACACTTATGCAAGCAGAGAGCAAATGCAGGAGTCTCATCCCATAAATCACAGAATTAACTAGGTTGGAAAAGACCTTTGAGATCATCAAGTCCAACCCATGACCTAACACCTCCTCACCAACTAGACCACAGCACTGAGCACCACGTCCAGGCTTTTTTTGAGCACATCCAGGGACCCCACTACTCCCTGGGCACACGTTTCCAGTGCCCAGTCACTCCTTCAGAGAATAATTTTTTCATTCCTTGTCTCCAGAAAGCCACTTGTTTCTCCCCATCTCTGCAGCCCCTGTGTCACCCTCCCCAGCTGCCAGGGGCTATTTTGGGCTCTCCCTCCAGCTCCAGTGCTGCTGTCAGGGGCTGCTTTGGGATGTGGGATGTCCTTCCATGCAATGCACAATCTGCTCTTTTGGTTAATTTATAAAACTGATTGCTTGGCAGGGATCCAGGTTTTCTGTAGAGGTGTTCCAAAGTTTTATTAGCAATGACCAAATTGCTGGTGTCTTTGGGAAAGGTAAGGAAGTCAGAGTCTGTGTTGTCTGTCTTTATTTTTTCTAGAGGGTCTCTCCCAAAGGACAATTCCATGACACAGAGCAGAGCTCTCTGGCTGCACAAGGACCTGCAGATACGATGGTTGTCTTGGCATCTTGCTTAGATACCTAAAAAACTTAAAATTTAAGTATGTTCACTATTTTATCAGATTTTTATTTCAGCCTCCAAGATGGCACATCAATGCTCTGCACTTCCACCTCTTGAAGAAAAAGCAACTTCAGAAAATAATCTATGCCAATTACATGAAAATTAGGTCAGGTACCTTGCCTGTATTAGTCACCTTGCAATCAGTTCAGAAGTCCTCTGAGATATAGCAGTTTCTGGAAATAAGAACTAATGAACTTGGCCAAAGAAGCTGTAACTTGAGAGGCAGGAGCAGAGTGAAATATTTCAAAGGTAATGAGGAGTTGGGATCCAGTGGAAGAGAGATGCCTACATTTCTAATGAGTCAAGGTGCCCATTCCTGAGTGCAGCTAGACCAGGTAACATGAACTGTAATAATTCACTCACATTTAAAAGTCTGGAGAGAGCCCCTAGAGCCACTGAGAAGCTGGCTTTGCCACAGCTAGATGCTGAAGGAAGCAAAAGCATGAAGGACAGATTTAAGTTGTGGTATGTCTTTGAAGTTCTTGGGCCATTTGGCATTAGAGGGATCTGCAGACAAAAGAAGAAATAATGCTTTAAGAAGTGTGTGACAGCCAAGTTCATATAGCTCCTGGTTTGCAAGTTCTCACAGAATTAAGCACATTCACATGCATTAAAGGGTGGGTGTGTAAACAGACCATAATACCACGCTGATTACTGGTAATATTTGTGGGCAGCCCTTTTCTCTTGCCTCTCTCATGCAGACACTCCAATATCATAAACTATATTAAGCAGCTCATGGGTGTGTTGGATGTTTCCAACAGCATCTGAGGCTTTGCCTTCCAAAATTCCATTCCCTGTGCCATGGATTCAGAAGTGCAGGACCACCTTGCACAGGCTGAGGGCTCTCCCTCACAAGAAATTTGGGAACCATGGCCACAAAGACAGGAGCTGCCATGGGGATGAGAAAGTGAAAGGTGAGTGATGTTTTCCCAGCAGTGGGGACGTTGCAGGTGAGGACAAGGTGAGCAGTCCTCAGCAGTGGACACAGCCCAAAGCCACGGCCCAGTTTGTGTCTGCCTGCTGCAGACAGGGCCAGGCTGGGCAGAGCAGCTGCACACACCACTCTGGGCTCCTGCAGCTTTTGGGCTGACATCATGCAGCTTTCCAGCACGGAAACAGGACCAAAAACCTGGGCTGAAGAACAGCCCGTGCACAGGCAGGGCTGCAGAGGGAATTTACTCCTCTGGAGCAGAGAGGGAAGGCACAGCTCAGAGGTATCCCAGAAGAGTGCAGCAGGCACCCTGCACTCCCTCCACACACAGAGCACAGCACACAGGCTTCCCCAGCCCTTCCCCTCCCAGACAAAGCAGCTTTTTGCTGTTGCAGAGAAAGAGGGAAGCAAACGAAGAATAAAAGCACTCAGCCCAGGGCTATCTGGAATGCTGACTGAGAGAAGCAGGATGAAGCATCCACTGAAATCCCAGTGTGCAATGACTGACTGACAAGGCCCTGGAAGCTCACCAAAGTGTCCTTTCATTCCTGCCTGCCCTCGCATGGGCAGGTGCAGGCATAAGGCAGGAGTGTAGAAAGAAACTCTTAGCCCTCCAGACAGTGCAGTCTCCAGAGCTGATCTTGTGGCCAAACAGCACAAGCCACGAGCCAGCCCTTCCCTGTCTGTCATCGTCCCTGCCTTATTGAGCTGGGCTTTGCTTTGTTTGCCGGGAGCAGGCATGCTCAGCTCTCAGCACTGCCCGGCAGGGGCTGCCTGCTGCCCACCCCGAGCAGACGGCGCCGCCGACATTTCAAACGACAGTCAATGTTCTGCGGCGCTCAGGGCCTGCAGATTATTCCCTAAATCCATGGAGCAGCGGCGGATCAGCGTGTGGTGTGTTAATGCTGCACGAGGAAATAATGCATGAGGGGGAGAGATGAGGGGGGAGCACTTGGGATTGCAGTGGGCATTAGCTATAGGGTAACACAGCACTGCCCGTCCATCCCAGGCCCCACTGTGCATTCAACACTGCGCTCCAAGACACAAACATACAGGGGAAAAGCCTCCCTACAACCAGACAGTTCCACTTCTCTAGTCCTACCCAACCAAACCTTTGAGGAAAAGCTTCTTCAGAATTGCTTAGGGAATAGAAATGTTAAATATCATTGTTTTCAGAACAGAAGACACAGAGGTCTAAAGTGAAAACCTCAAATACAAGCCTGCCTCTCATGTACATGAAAAAAATCAATATAATGGACAGGGAATTACACACTGTGGTTGATGACATACCACAGACTTCAGGAGTATACTCACACAGCATCAATGGATCATTCTTTCTGCTACTGGTGTTAGAAGTCACCTTAAGGACCTGAGCAAACACCGTAGCTTTGAAGTGACTAAGACAGTGATATGAAATGTAAGAGTTCAAGAATGGTATTATAAAGAAAATATGTTACATTTGTTAATCAGGAAAAGGCTGGCTCAAACCAAATGGGGATATCTTGATGCTGTCTGCCCAGCTATATTTTCTTGCTCAGTGATCAACACTGTTATGAAATTAATTTTGCAGGATTAGTGGTAAATCCTTTTTTGTTGCCTAATATTTGTCACTCATCAGGTGACAGCAAGGATCCTAACTTCATTTCCAGAACAGAAGCCTGACAATATAAGAAGAATTTGTCCAAGATGAACAGTGAGGTTCACTGACCTCAAAGTCAGGTGACACTTAAGGCTCAGACAAATACTGCAGCTCAAAAAGCCACCAACTGCTTAGTGGGCACTGCAAGCTGAGACTATCCCAAAAGATGAGGAGCTGACAAAAACAGGGGTTAGCCTCTTTGGCACATGAGCAACCACGTCCAAAATGTAAATACCTTGGTTCCATTGAGACCCTAAAGCAAGTACAAGCTGTTCTTGCCACAGTGACTGTCCCTTCCCATGGAGTCCCTTCAGGAAGACACTGAGGATTCAGCACTGGCTCTCAGGTTGCAGTCACTGACCAGGAGTGACTGAGCACGTCATGAACACGAGATCCAGCAGGGACAAACATCCAGTCCTCCCCTGGAAGTGGCACTGGCAGCAGAGCAGCTTGTCTCTCTACCAAAAACCTTGGCTTCAAAGAAAGCCTAGGTGTACTTAAGAGCATTTAATTACTTATCTGCACTTACCCTAAACTCAAGTGATGCTGGGCCAGGTTTGACTAGGAGAGCCTTCCCAGCTTATCTGGGGTGTCCATCTTGCCCCAACTCCATTATTTCTTCTCAGAGTAAGAAAACAAGTCACACACGCACGGGAATTCATGTACTGGCCACTATGGTCATTCTTCGCAGGTTTTCCACTTCAGATCCTTCATTCGTGGTCAGAACTATTTCTGGATGCAGGAACTTGAATTCAGATCCTCTTTCTGCTCTGCCAGGCTCACAGGAGAGCATCAACAGCTTTGTGACACAAATGCTAACCCTGCTGGACGTAGGTAAAGAGTTAGAGATGCCCACACTCCCTCCCTCTTGGAGCTGCACATGGCTTCTGAATTCACCTTGCTAATTAAAAAGCCAAAAATCCACAGACAAACAAACAAAAACAAACAAACAAACAGGACCCCAGATTTCTTGCTGTCACTTAGGAAAAAAAATTAAAAATACCTGGAATTGAAGCAGTGTATTGTTCTTGGAACACATTAATGCTTTCTTCATTCTCTAAAGACTTTTCTGGTCCCAAATGATTTTTCCTTGCCTGTACAGCCATCAAACTGAAGAAAAATAACCAATTATTTGCACAGCTCTGGTTTTCAGCAGACATCTGCTCAAGGAAATGTACACTTCCCACCACTTTTCCTCTTGGAAGAGGACTGAGTACTGCAGTCACTTCTCTGCTTAGTTACAGTAGTGTAGCAAGACACATTTCTAAAGTTACCTTTGTCCTCCTAAGTGTCATTAACTCACACACAGTGCAAATGTTTTTCTTTTTGCACTGAACTATTCTATTTTACTCAGTAGAATTTTCCTGTTATTTCTCTTTAGGACTCCCAACATTTGCTGGATACGAAAATGCATCTAAAAGCTGTACTCTAGAGACATGCACCTCCCCAGTGACTCCAGGATTATTTCCTCTAAAATTTGATAGGGAGATGTGGTCTACTTTGTAGTGTGATCCATTTCAACTGTTCTAGCAAGGTAGGTAATCCTATACTGTCCCAGTTTTATAAAAATCCAGGCAATTTGAATTAATAGCATAAAAGTATAGCACTTGCCATAAACATGGAACAGTTGCTTTATTGCACTTGTCAAATGCATTCCTCTCTTTGGTCACAGTTATGGTCGAAGAATTTAACAAAAATTAACAAGCCATTCACAATAAAAAGGAACTCAAAAAAAGTCAAAGCTGGAGAAAGCATCACATACCCTGCATATTTAAACTCTTATGGTTTTTCCAGCCTGGTTCTCACTCTCAGTTCCACAAGCTTCTTTTAAGCACCATTCCTTGCTCAATACAAATTCAAGTGGAAAGGACAGCAGAAAGGAGCCAACTCTGAGAACAGTGAGGATGCTGCACACAGGGTGAAGATCTGCCCTATTTCTGAAACAGGAACAGAAGCAGTAGCCACGAGCAGAAAGGCAGACAGCATTGCCCAGGCCATTAACCCAGATGGCTCATCCTGTGCACAGTCACCTGCACACAGCTTATGCCACATCCCAGGGATCCAAGGGGAGCCTGCAAGCTGCTGTGCTCACACACAGAGCACACAAACCCTGCAGCACTGCTGGCCCCACACCCTCACCACCGAGCAATCGCTTTAAAAATTCCTGAAAACTTCTCTTTTATAGCAGCAAAGAACAGCAGTTAACAGAAAGCAATCTCTAACACAATATTTAGCAAACAAACCCCTTTATTTTTAAATAAAGTGAGCTGAGAAATTCATGTCTGCTACGGTAGAACAGCTTGACAGACCCACTATAAAACAAACAATTTACCATTTTTTGATGTGGCATGGTGGCAGTAGGCAGCATAATTTTATCTGCTTTTCCTGCAGTGACCTGTGACCCTCTACATGATAATTTGAGAAGCAGCTGTGTGCTCAGAGCCCCAGCACCCTGCTCGTTGCTGTCTGCCAGGCACAGCGAGTGTCACCCCCGTGTCACCCCCGGAGAAAAAACCAGCCACCGAGGAGCTGCCATGGGAGCACCTGGTGTCCCCTCCTGAGACAGGTGCACAGCCCTGTCACATCCCTCCACACGTGTGCTTGGGGCTGGTTACCACTGCTGGCATCAAAGCAGGATAAAGCAAGTGCAGCATCACACAGGGACTCCCAGCAGCTGGAATTCAGCATCCTAGCTGGGCCCATCAAAGGCTGATTTTCTTCCAGAAGTGTGGTAGGAACAGTTTAAAGATAAGGCAGTGGGGTCAGGGCAAAAGGTGCTGGAGGAATCTTTGTATTGTTCTCAAACAGAAAAATAAAATATCCTCTTAAGAAAACCAATTTGAGGTCAGCAATAGGATTTATTTTCAAGCCTGCCACAGGCCTAGTAAGGAACTCTTCTTTGTATGCAAAGTCTAAAAGTCATAACATAGCAACATTGCATGAAGGTTTTGCTGAAAATGAAACGTTTAAGAACAAAAGTGTCCAATGTTCACCAGTCATGGGTGTATTTCAGTAATCCTGCAGGACGTGAAGCCCTGAACACTGCAGTTACTTGAGAAAGGGAACCTCAATCACATTAGCATTTTGGCCCCAATCCAAGAAAGCACTTAAGCATGTGCTTAACTTTAAGCACGTGAGTGCTCCCACCCACATAAAAGGACCACTTATTCACTGAAAATTAAGCATCTGTAGAAATACTTTCCTGTATCAGCTTCTTTGCTGAGTATCTTACAGGATTATACCCTATCAAGTGACTCCTTGGAAAAAAGAAAAAACCCACCAGCACCTAAACAGAAATTGCCCTCAGGCAGGGTTGCCAGTTGCCAGGGGCTGCCTGAGCACATGTGGCACTGAGCTTTGGAGCCCCAGGTCCCCCCCAGCTCTCAGACAGCTGCACAGCAGCCAGGAGCCTCTCCCGAGGCTGCTCAGAGCTGCTGCCTCAGCCTTTGCCTTCTGCTCCTAAAAAAAGTCGTGTAAAAGCCATTGCCCCTGACCAAAAGCTTGCCTGCTTCTCTGAGGGCTGGGATGTGAAAGCACAGACCTGCCACAAGGCACTGCAGTGCCCACACAAGGTGAGACTTGCTGCCAGTTAACACCAACAGGGCATGAGGATGCAAACAGCAATGTACTGCAGGCTGCTTGCTTTGTATCCATCCCTAAAGACCTTAAATCACACACAGAAGGAGGTGGTGAGGGGTATTAATGTATGCGGGTAGAGGGCAAGGCAGTAGAAACCAGGCAGTGGAAATAAATTGTGTCACATCTCCCACACGCGTTTTTGGAAGGTCATCACCATCACAAATGCTAACTTGTGGTTCAGGCTCCCACAGCAGAGCAACACTCATCAATCCTCCTCATCAGTTAGAAATTGCTCACAGGGATAGTGAGATATTCTCAAGAAAAGTCCATGCCCAAACACCCTGAGGCCCTTGCAGGATGTGAGTACCGACACCTCCGTGATGCACGCTGGGTGTCCCCCCTCGGGAAAGCTGCAGTGGGTGCCCGAGGCCCAGCCCTTGCAGCAGCAGCAGCAATTGGGGAACCAATGGCTCAGTTTTGTGTTCCACAAAAACCTCTTGCCTTAATGCTACAAATTAACCTCAAGGTTATCACGACCATTAAAGAGGGTGGAATTGAACCCAACCTGTTGGAATTTCCTTGTTATTATTATGCTATTATATACATTATATATACAGCAATCATGGGATGTGGCTGCTGGTACAGCAGCGTGTCATCAGCCTCATTTTACAGAGTGAGACACAGTGAAAGCTCTTGCCATGACAACAACAGCCAAAATTCTCTTTGTTATAAGATTTTTTAACAACTTTTTAGCCCATAGCATAATGTTAAAAGCTGAAAAGCATTTGCTTAAGCCAATTATTAAAGCTGCACATCCATCTTGCTCTGAACAATGTTTGCTTGTAATAACTTAATAACAATGGATAAAAATTCGTTATTAAACTTAGGTATTTCTACTGTCTAAAGCCTATCTCTACACAGCTCATAGCTTTATTGTTTCTTGTCTTTGCATCTGTAGCATTCTTGCATTCCTTCATTCTAGGATTTGCTTCCACACAGCTTGCTGAGAGTTTTCCACCTTTTCTATTTCCCACACCAACCTAAAGTTAGAACATAAACAACACTCAGCCCAATTTAAGGAAAAGCAAAAGTTGCTAATTCTGCACCAAGCTGTGCAAGAGGCTGCCCCTGAGCAGAGAATTTGAGTCATGTGTCCAGTCTGGCCACCCAGCGTGCAGGTTTCCTACCTGCTGCTGCACACCAAGGCACAGCCTGGTGCAGGATCCAGCACAGGCACCTGTCAGCCCCGAGATTTGTGACCCATCTGACAGGGGTGGCCAGGGACACTCTTTCCAGCCTGCTGTCACTTCTGGCTGTGTGTGTTCCAGCTGCTGTGCTGGAGAGCACTTTCCTTACCAGCTCCCATCAAAGGCTGCACCGACACAAACACATGACTTTTATAAGTCACTCAGCTGTGTACTGTAACAAAGGTGTGCCTGGGATGCTCCCTAATATTTCCCTTACCATGCCCAAAATTGGCATCAGCTAGTGTGAGGATTAAGGGGACAGGAACTTCCAGCCACAATGTTGGTGGGTGACTTTAAACAAGGCTTAGGAATTCCTTTTGACTGCACACACAAGACTGAGCCATTGTTCTTACTCACCTTTCTATAGCAAATTGAATGCAACTGAGGTTTTTTTGGTACCTAATCAGATATGCAGACTACTGAGTATCTCGTGTATGGGATGAAGACCAGGCTGAAGTGAATACAACAAATTTTATTTTCCTGTAGCTCCTAGCTTCCAAGTTGCCCAGGGAATATGACAGCCATTTCCACATCTGACTATTTCATTTTGAAACACATGTAAACTAGACTTAACTATTTTCTTTCCATATGTGTCTGGAAGATATATTTATCATCAAGAGATTCTTCTCCTCCTCTTCCCCCCACTTAACAGCTCTTGACTTTGTGTGGCCCCTCCATACCAGCATATTGTTTGTGCTTTTGGCAAGACCCTACTTTAAAGTATGACATGTTTATGTAAGAGGCATTGATGGCTAACACAGGCTTCAGCTCAGTAGGGCACCTGGGATGGTGTCAGCGAGGAATGCTCTCCCCTGATTTATGAGCACGTTATAGTTATTCAGGTGGAGTGGCAGGACCTGGCAGTAAGCACCAGCACACAGATCAAATGTGTTTTCAGTTCATAGATCAGGCTGAGCTGCTGCCAATCGCCACAGGGCTATGGCAGGGGACACTAAGCCCTCAGTTTTTAAAAAGAAAGCAGTCTCTGAAGACAAGGAGCTGCCTTCAACCTAAAGCCTTACTAACCAAAATCTTAGACTGTTCTTACAAACCCTGTTCTGCAATTTCAAGATGGCATATATGCAGATTCAGAGACAGATGCTTATGGTAGCCTACAAGACTGACTTACTACACCATGTTTTTGGCAAGACAAGTCTGACTGGCTATTCCCAGATACTTAAGCACTTGAACAAAGTTCTTCCACTTTCTCTCTTTTAATCTCCTTTATTTATAACAGGTTGAAGAGATGTTCTTTTGAGGCACATGACTGAAGTGCTCACATTTATAAGCCCATTCAACTCTACACTGTGCCCCCTAAAAAAACCTAGCTTTGGAGCATCACATGGTTCCCCAGCAGCCAAACCCCATCCCCAGTGTTTGCCAGCATCCTTTCTACTCAAGGTGCTTATTTACCCTCTTCAGCTCTCATTGAAATCAGCTTCCTTTATTTCCTTCACAGTTTGAATAGCTTTGCAGTTTGCACCTTTAATTAAGACATTCAATTTCATATTTCCCTTATGCTGTTACACCTTCCTCTGGTATTTACAATTTGGCAACACAGCTCTGTAAACCTGTTCATATAGAAAAGTCTACGCTGATTTAATATAGCTCCCATGAAGTAACAGGAGTGCAAGTCCTTCAATTTTGTAAGGAGGAGGGGAAGAAAGGCAGAACAAATGCTCCTCAGCATTTCTCAAACACTAAAGGAATTTGACAGGCTGAGAGTTGAGGCTGTTCAACCTGGAGAAGAGAAGGCTCTGAGGAGACTTTATTGCATCTTCCAGTACCTAAAGGGGGCTTACAAAACCTGGAAACAGACTTTTCATTAGGGCATGGGATGGCATGGGAGGAATAGTTTAAAATGAAAGAAAATAGATTTAGATTAGATATTAAGAAATTCTTTACTGTGAGAGTGATGAGACACTGGTACAGATTGCCCAGAGAGGCATGGATGGCCCATCCAAAGTGTTTCAAGGCAAGGTTGGATGGGGCTCTGAGCAACCTTGGTCTAGTGGAAGGTGTCCCTGCTCATGGCAGAGAGACTGGAATGAGATGATCTCTAAGGTCCCTCCAACCCAGGCCATTCTGCAATTCTAAAACTCCTGCTGTTGCTGGAGAGAAGCCAGGTAGGATACTACTTCTTCCTGGAGAAAGGTATGTACTTTACCCATACAAGCCCATTTAATAATTATGGGAACCTTTTGCTGCTGCTGTCACAATGCTAGTGAAGGTAATAGCATACATGATTCCAAGCAAGGGATCAATTCTCTCAGCAGTGAGCACACAAGTGATAAAACACATCACAAGGAAGTCTTTGATTGTTTCTCTTGTCTTGACCAATTCAAAAGTCCTATTCTCTTTCCATGAAGGAAGAAAACACACATTAGGGTCAATAAACAGACTCAGAATTCAGCTCAGCTCCCCCAAAACACAGCCAGAAATAGCTCCATGTATGGTTCTGTACACAGCAGCCATACACAGCAATAGCCATGGCACATTCAACCATTCCACCCAGGGTTCCAGACAAGCACTTCATGTCTGCACAAATACAGCATGATTAATTTCCAGACAGGCACCACTCTGGCAACTACAGGGAAATGCCAACACACTCGAAACCTGAAAGAAGTGAAGTATTTTAAAGACTCATAATGCAAGACCCAGAAGAAGACCCAAATCTCAGTGCATTGGAACATACCTGATTGTTTTTCTGCAAGATCTTCATCTGCTAGAGATCAGGTTTTAGAAATTATTTTTAACTTCCTTTTCACCAGCTACAAATCCATAACAACAAATCAAGCTTCCAGAGTCAGTTACATCATAGGCATAATAAGAGGCACCAGTTTCCATATTTCCTTATATGCAAAGAAACCCAAAGCCACCAAAAAAACCCCACCCCAGCCAAACTGCCATTTTATCCTTTAGAAATGACCTTGTATTGATGGTTTATTACTTTAAGATAAAAGCACCTTTTAGAGGCTCATTGCTGCTCTGTTAACTGCTAATTAAAGACAATTTCTCCTCTTTCCTCACCCCCAGAAGAAAAATGTCAAGAGGCAAAGCCTAGAAACATGTGACATTGCAAGGGCTATCCCACACTGATTGGGCTGAGCAGAAGCTTCCTTAGCTTCATTCTATTTCGTTTGATTTGCTCCAGCTGGAAATGCAAATGAAAAGTCAAGCTTGAATCTCAGCCATTCTAAATTCTTCTATTAACTACCAACAAAGTGAAAGAGTAATCAAAGATTAGAAGTTAATGAGTAAGAGTCTATTTTCTTGAAGAAATACAGAATTCCATTGTTACTTTCAATTTGAAGTTCTTCAAAATAGTCAGTGTGTTTGGTTACGCTTTCTTTTTTTTCCTTGCAAATTTTTTGTAGTAATTATAAAAGTTTGAGCTACTGGAAAGAGTAACATGAACCATTTTAGGCAGCTAAAGAAAAGAAAAAAATGAAAAAAATATTAAAGAAAATCCTTAAAACCAGACAAACAATTTACCTGCAATGATGACACTGAATGCTGTGAAGAGGGGAAAAACTGCTCGCCTTGACCTGCTGCTCCTGCTGCTCACACTTTGCACTGAGGGAAACTGACTGCAAACTATTTGTATGGGCAACTCTGCTTGTAAATGTGACCAGAAAATAAAGTCTGTACAAAGCGTTGTGTTTGAATATGAGGCTGCATAACTGGGGACTACATGTACAGTATTGCATGGATGTTTCCATTTATTTCTAATAATTAATGGGTGTGCAAAATTAATGACGTTTAAAATGAAATTGTGTCCCCAAACCTGAGGTTCATGGGATCAAACTCGCATTTTCCCTTTTAGAAAACATAAGTAGTGATACACTGGCTTTTAATCAGCATGAAAGAGAGTACAACAGTCTGTGTGGTACATCACATAGCAGTCACCATCACAATGTCCTTGGGCCATCAGGCATTTCTTGGCTAAACATCCTCAGTGTGTTATTCAGGTTACATTGCACCAGCATTTAAAGAGATCTGGAAGCTGAACAATTTGGAGAGGCCTGGTGAGCCAGTCACCCCCACAGCACTCACAAGCCACCTGCAGGTGTTCTGCTCCCAGGCACCAGGGGGTGACTGTGTGCTACATGGCCAGGCCATGGAAGACTGGCTGGCAATCCCACTTTGGGTCCAGCCTGTGGGAAAGAAAATCAAAGTTTTCTTTTTTGATCTGCTGAAATGCTTTTAGCTCCTTTCAGATTTGTCATAACAACAATACACTTAAGGAATAATCTAATGCAGGCTTAAACCTCTGTTCAGTACAGACTGCTAAAAATGCCTGTCTCAATTTGATATGCTACACTGACATACTGCACTTTTCTGTATCTGTTTCATTCCCTTATGGTGGATGAAATTCAAGGGTATTACACAAAGTAACAGCCAGCCCCAAGTGAGGCAGCTAACCCCACAAATCTAGATGTGTATGGATATGATGTAGTCAAAGCTAATTAATTGTTCCATATCCATCATCATTCTGCCATTACAAAGTTCCTTTCCCTTCCTCTCAAGAGCTTTTCTTCTTCAGTCTATAGCATTTCTGACTCCTTTCCACTGATGCACAAAGCTCTGAGCTCTCTTACATGAACCTAGGCTTCCTCCCCAGGCTTACTGGCATCGTTTCCACGCGTGTTTCTCTGAATCCCTTCCTGTTTTCTTCCAAAGGATGTGTATGTTGAGTTTAGTCCTGGAGATCTGAATGGAACAGAAGTCCTCACTAGCTCCTGATGTGGCTCTGTAGGTGTCTGCTGCTCCTGCTTCACTCTCCAAGCCCTGTTCTGAGCAAGGCACTGCAAGTGCCTTCTCTCAGTGTCTCCTCTCCTGCTGTTTCAGTGGAGGGAGCAGATTTGAGACTTCCTCAGGGCCCTGTCCTTCCCAGCAGAGGCACCACACTAAAGGCAGCTGGCACTGTCTGTCTCCAGCAGCAGGGCATTAATAGCCATTAACAAAATGCTATACAGTTCCAGCATGATGTCAGTGGTATTAACCTCTGTCATTCCTGCATCAGTACTCAGGAATGACTGAATGACTGCTTTTCCTTTTCTTTTTCTTTAAAACTTACCTCTGAAATACTCCACAGCAGTAAAACCAACAGTGACTACTTAGAACAGCTTTTATTTTCCAGTTTTGAAAATGAACTCTCAATTATCAGTACTGACTATGTTGTTCAATGGCTGAATTTCTCATTCATACTTTTTTTACCAAGCTTTACAAAAAAATAAACCAAAGCAAAGCCTTCATGCCCTGCAGACTTGTGAGCATTTTTGAGACCTACTAAGGATTTGCCACCTATTAGAGAAAATAGGAGGGAGAGATCTGGGAGTTTTCTGGAATGGATCATTTATGAGCAGATTACTCAGAACTGCTGTATTACAGCAAGCCTGCTGTTTCTTCCACGAGTATGAAATATGAGTATCTTTTCTCAGTTCAAACTAGTTACCAGAGCAGGAACAATTCCTTTTAAATGGTATGTTCATAAAGCCTCTACAACCTCACAGTATCTAGATATTTTGTTTCTCAGCTCAAAACAAAATAAATGCCAGCACTATAAACAGATGAGATAAAGTCTGTAGGAAGAGAGAGTTGGTATCATTTATTACAGTAATAAAGACAAGTGGAATAAGATACATTTTTCCATGTATTCAACCACATTTATATTTTTAGATCACTAACAAGAACACCCCTGTTGAATTCCCATGAGGATTCAGGATCAATATGCCTTAAGATTTGAAAGATTGATGGATTTTCAAAACTGTCCTTTTCTTTTTATAGATTAAGAAGGACATATTTGCATTGCTCATATACTTTGCTATCTTTGCTATATCTACTGCTATATCTTGCAGACTCCAAGATAGGAGAATGCCTAATCCAACCTCAATTTAAGTGCAGTTACATCCCCCCCATCTCTAACAGTGCTTCAAATTTTATCACACTGAAATCTTTAGTTTAGTTTAGAAAATTGGATGGGGCTCCCAGATAAATGTTTGCATGGCAAACTACTCCTGCCCATCTCCATGTCTGTGCTCATGCCTAAAAGCTATTAATAGGTACAGGGAGTGGATGTGCAAGACCAGACTGGGAATGCTTTGTACTCCCATGGACTGTATCAGTCACACAATGCAGTTATTTCTCCAACTTGAGTTCAATGTGTGGGCTTAAAATTTTTTTTTCTGTCAGTTTTGGGTTTGGGTNTTACCTCTCAAAAAAACCCAAGAAGTTCATGTGATGTAGAGCTTCAATTAAAAATTTAAAAAGGTTATGGAAGATTTTTGGTACCACTTTTGGTGCCTGTGGGTAGAGCAGCTGGTCCCAGTGGAACAAAGGCAAGGATAAAGCCTTCTTCTTCATGAATGACATGGCAACAAGGGACACTGCCACCAGAAGCAAAGCCTGCCCCAAGGCATCACGAGGAACATTTCAGGGTGGGGAGCTGGGAGCACAGCACTGGCACTGCAGTCCTGTGGGAGCAGGTGGCAGGAGGGAAGGCATGCAGGGTTTGCAGTGCTCCAGACCTCCTGAGCAAGTGCATGCTGCAGGCTCCATCAGGTTTTAGAGACACCCTCCAGCAGCAGTGAACAGCCAGCAGCACCTCGGTGAGAGGCAATTCTGCATCCCTGTGGAAATGGCAGAAGAATGATTAATTTAATCCCATACCCTTCCTTAGAAAAGATAGCAAGAGACGGTGAGGAGAAAAAATTGTACAAATATACCAGTTTCTTCTTCGTTCTTTGGCAGAGGAAAGGAGGAGCAGATTCCCTATGGCCACCCTCTCCTGATCACAGCACTTAGCAGAACGGGGCAGAAGGGCTTTTCTGCAGAGCCTGTGCCTTTGAGGCAGCAGCAGGGCAAGAGTTCAGTTTTATGACTCTTGGCCCCAACACAATTTACCATTTACAAACTAATCCTCCTCTGCTGGAGAGCACAAGGCCTGCTAAAGCTCTCATGTCCACGTCTCTGATTCTCCATTGTCCACAGTGACAGGGAGAAGCCGAAGACCCAACGGGTGTGAAATTCAATCGCTGTCCAGGCTGTGTCACAGCACAATGCTCTGCTTGTCACGGGCTGAGGCAGCCAGCTACTGTAATGCCCCACAGCAGGTGTGAAGAATGTCACTGGCTCTGGCTGTGTGCTGCCCCTCTCTCCAGGTCCATTGCTGACACGCTGTTCACTCACCACTTAAAGGCTGTTTTTCCTGCTGGCAGCAAGCTAATTGTCAGCTCTCTGGTGAAAGGGCACCCTCAGTATTTTTGACCCTGAACTGGGAATTCCTGCACAGCATAACATGGGCCTCATATAAAGTAAACCTCTTTGCTCTCCAGATCCCCTAAATGTGGAGCCTGCTAACAAGCTCTTTATTTCCTTAGTCTTAATCCAGCAGTTAGTAAATTATCATCTACCACACCCAAACTGTTTCACTCCGTTGTTCCTTACCAGACAGGACACTTGACATTGCCCCACATCCTTTAGTATGGTTTAAATCCTTGCTAGCTAATTACATTTTAATCAGCAAAAGACAGATGCTTCAAAAAATTCCTATTCACATGTAGGTCATTAAAAACCTCTGGAATACCAAATTAAATGTGCTGCCACACTTAAATACAGGGCCACTCTGAAAATGGCATTTGGTTTGGTTTCTAGCAGAATTTACTACTCCACCAAGATTTGAAAAGCTGCACTTTCATTCCTCTTGAGTTCAAGCAAGCTGAGGAAGAGAAGTGCAGAGGAAGAAGGCAGGGCAGCAGCTGCCACTTGCTCAGTGGGTGTGGGTACCACCCAGCCATGCTACCAGGCAGACAAGGGGACAGCACAGAACTGTTGCTGCCACATCCACGGCAGCACGTCACAGGATGTCTCCCCTGGCTCACAGCTACATCACACACTGCTGACAGTTGTGTGTGGTGTTTCTTTCCACATGTAACAGTGACTTGTCCAAGGGATGTGAGAACAGAATGAGCACAGAAACACCCTGCTCCTAACACATCTCTTTCCTTAACAGCCTTGAGGATTTCATTCATGTAGTTTTTCTGGTACTATTTTTCCAGTTCCTTAATTTTCAAGTAGAAGCAAACCAAATAGCAGGAATGCCTGATGGAAGAGCTACATTGGGACAGAAACTGTACAGGCCTGTACAGCTGCAAATTTTCATCCAAAAGAACAAACAACTGAAGTCAGCTGCATAACCTGACCAACCCAAGAAACAAATAAACCAAAATGGAAACAATTTCCCTGCCACCAGATAGGTAACTTTAAATCAATACATTTGGCTATCTAGACTATTTCTGTGCAATTCTACACATGAATTATGGTTATCAATCTTACCTAATCCTGTAAAGGGACGAAGTACTTTGTCACACTTGCAAATTCTGTGAAGGCAGTGAGCAGATGAAGAAAGATGATCCAGCTTCTTACCACTTGCTACAGAAAAGTTCATAATATTCATTATTCAAAATATGAATTGGACATCTGTATTTACAATGTTTAACAAGTCTTGCTTAGTGTCGAAGCCAAGCTGCTCATTTCACCCATACTCATCTACTGCCATCATCCACGGCTGATTTCCAAACACGGCCAGACACCAGTTTTCATGGCAGGGGTCATGAGACATTCTTGCATCCTGAATCAGGATTCAGCAATGCCCTGTGCCAAGCCTTAGAAACATGCAAAGCATTTACAACTGAGCACCTGCAGAAATCCCATTTCCTGACAAAGAGAGGCCTCTGATATTCATGTTTTCTCCTACTCTTAGGCTATGCTGTAATGAAATCTGGCCTGAATAATCCTTTTACAGCTGCACAAGGAAGTATCCTTGCTTAGCATTTACCCCTCTCCTTATGGAGGTTCAGTGGAAACCTGGTTGAGCAATCAGCAAAGACACGCAGAATGAAAAGTCTGGTTGATGGGATGTGACAAAAACCACACACAGGACAGGCACATAAAGTGAGCCTATCAGAAAGTGGAGGAACTCTGGTAACTTTAATGAATACAGGTGAGAGGATGGGACCCTTAGGAGTCACATTAAACTTGGAGTTAATGCCAGCAGTGACATATGCAGACACAACCAGAGAGTGCCTGCTCCTGGAGGCCAGGAGCACTGCTGCCAACAGCATGGGAACAATCAGAGGGTGCAGGCAGGACTGCATGGGAGCCACTGCCGGGTCAGTGACAAGAGTTGAAGGGGAATAAATTGAAGGAATGCTGGAAGGGACTTGGAAAGGGCTGTTTGTGATG
Source organism: Rhabdornis inornatus (assembly GCA_013397075.1). Lineage (NCBI taxonomy): Eukaryota > Metazoa > Chordata > Aves > Passeriformes > Rhabdornithidae > Rhabdornis > Rhabdornis inornatus. The sequence continues at coordinate 948,113 of VWZS01007229.1, forward strand.
CAAATGACTTTGAACAGTCTATCCTGTGAGACTCCCTGCTCTGCAGGGCAGTACTCCCCACTACCTCTTGCTGTAGGTCTGGGTTGCCCTTACTCTAAACTGCCCTCATCCCTTTGAAGGCTGTGACTCCCTCACTCCACAAAACCTGCATCCTTGTCCTGTCCCTGTCACTCTAATCATGGGTTGCTGCTGCTTTATCTCTGACAGGAACTGTCTGTGCCCTCTCCTCAAACTCTGACCTTAAACTCCCAGCTATCACATCTACATATACCCCCAGGCCATCCCCTCTGCCTCCATTGCCAGGCACTGTTCCCTGTAGCTGCTTCACACCCCACATTATCTCTGTTTTTGTTTTCCTCCCTCTAGCAGTGTGAGTGTGAAGCCCGAGCTATCACAGGTAGCAAACCATTGGCCTGTGCACTGTTCTATGCCCAGTCTCAATCTCACTTTTGCTGGGCCACTCATTGGAGCCTTAAACCAGTAACTCCAACCAGCCCTGCTGGTCTTTAGGGGTCCCTCAGCCTCTTTTTGGGAACCACAATCCATCATGGTACTGGGCAGGCCCAGTGGATGCAGAGTGACAGCCACTGCTCCCTATTTCCACAAGGAAATGCTAGAACAACTTTTGTGTGCTGGGTGTAACAAAGAGGACTCCACGGCACATTTCCTGTTCCTTCCTTGCTGCTGATCAGTCCTCTGCTCCTCTGGGTACTCCAGGGGACCTCCCCCCTCCTCTTGGCCATGACAGAGTACATTCAAACAGCTGCTGGGGCTGGATGAAGCACCTGCTCTGGGCAACAGCAGCTGGAGTTCATTTTGGGTCCAAAGGGCCGAGGCCAGGCAGGCTGACCGCATGTGCACTAATCCAGCATCATCACCAACTCCACCAGCAACAGCTGCCCTTTGAAGAGCGAGGGAAGAACTATTTGGGGAGGAACCAGAGCTTTATAAAGGACATCATGGGCCAAGTCCTCAGCTGGTACATGCTCAGTTAAAGCATGTACCCTCTTGAAGTTATATGAGTAATGCTCACATACACAACCACAAGGTTTGGCCCGCTCTCAGTGCTGCTTCTTTTCTGTTTTTAGTTTTTCTAAGGATTTTTTTACCTCTTCTCCTTGCTTTGCATTTATCTTCCATCAATAAAGAAACTTTCCTATCCCTTGCTTCAGACCAGACAGCTGAAAGTCACAAGGGATACATCCCAGATTTCACCATCCTCCTGTGCACAGGTAACACAACCTTACCATGCATCCCTCAGTCCTGCTCGAGTCCTGGGGTCCAGATCACGAGCCTGCAGCAACAGGAACAAGGGCAATCCCACTCTGGAACAAACCAAACCAAACCCCATTAAGGTCCATGAAGAGAAGTCTTTCAGCACGGGCATCCTAAAAATTGTCATGCACTTGATCAAGCCAGTGGTCTCTGTAGGACAGACCATAATTTCAATGTATGATCCTGACAAATGACACAGAAAGAGAAAAACCAACCAACAAACTCTGTCAGAAACTATTGGCCAAACCATCTCCAAGGGAAGTTTTATTCTCACCTCATTTTGCTGGAAATTTGTTTACCACCCAATACATACAAATCTCTTTTTGAAGTCCCTCTTAGTGTATTTCTGGTGTATTTCTGATAAACACCTGAACTAATGAAAGCCTCTATGTTTTCTTCTTTTCTGAGTCTTGCCATACTGAGCTCCAGAGGCCAGTTCTGTAAATCTGGTCTCACTCATTGCAGTTACTCTTGTGCTTCTTTCTAGAGAAGCTGGAAGCTCTCTGGAGCCTGAGAATGGAGCTGGATTCACAGAGATGGCACTGCAGAGCATGGCCAAGAATACTCTGCTCACACCATTCGAGTACAAACAGAATTTCCAAATTCTTGTTGATGCACTATCAGAGGAAAACATTTGGTCCTTGCTGCAAGTTGAACCAGTCACAGCCTTCATAACTTCGAATTCCAAAATTTATTTTCCTGAACTATGCATCTCTTAATTCTTGACTTTCCAAGATTCAGATTTAAGCCACTTTTCCCTTGGGATCAGCTGGGCTATATTACAAAGAGAAGCAAAGTGATGAGAGACAGTTGGATGCACAGAGCTGGTAGTGAGAACAGTACAGGCAGAAAAAGCAGGCCCCAGTCCATAACAGTTCCTGACATCTCACCCACAAGTATAGACAAGTGTAACCTGTCCTGCCTTGGCCTGAACATTTAAATAAATCTCCAAGAATTCCCCTTGATGAACACCACAGCACAGGTTAGACAATTCCTCACCAAGGATGGGACAGACACTCAACCACCCAGGAACCTCCAGTGCTGGAAATATCCTCTCAGCTGCTGCAGACTCACACACTCCCTCTGAGGCTTCAACCACAGTTCCAAAGCTGGAAAACACCAGAACACGCACAAACACACGCAGAAGGCAGCCTTGCACACTTGTGCAGCAGTTTGGTCACACATGCCTGAGGGAACCACTTTGCAGCCTTGTACTGAGCAGTAGAGACACCTACACACTCCTGGCCTTCCCAGCCAAAGCAATAAAACACTGTAACATCTGAGAGCACAGGGCTCTCCCTGTCCCTCTGAACCCTGGCTGCTGCTTGCTGTCACTGGGCACATTTCACACAGGCCAGCTGCACAGGATTTATTCAACCAGTTCTGGAGTATCAAAGCTAATTTTTTTTTTGCCTTTGCCCCAGGCAGGCACTTGGTATGCAGGATTTAAATCAGAGAACAAAATGTTCTGTGAAATTTGTAAATACTCAGCCCAGAAAATTCTAATTTCTAAAAAAAAAAAGGAAAAAAATAAATATAGATATATAAAAAGAGAGAGATAGCTACTGGAGCGGTTTAAAGATCAAAAAGTAAAGCATTTCACTGCATCACTGTGGGTAGTGTTACTGTGTCCTAAAGATCCCAATAAATAACTTCCCAAGATTAATGATGCTCACTGCTCTAAGTGATAGGAGCCAAACTTAACCTGAGTTCTACCTTATAATTCCAGTGAAATCAGGAGAACACTCAATTCAACAAGTGCTCTGCATAAAGACAGTGAAATTGAAAAAACAAATTGTTTGATACTTGCAAATTGGCAGAGAAGACTTTGCCTGGGACATATTGCCACAAAGTTACTACAATCTAACACCTATCATAGTAAGATTTTTAAAATGTATTTAAAGCCATTAAAATGGAATTCGGCAGAAGATGATAGGGAAGGAGATACCCCAGGGAATCACAACACTTAGACAATGAAGATGGTCTAAAAGAGGTGCTTTGATTAGAAAGCAACCAGAAAGGGTCATTTGTGACTGGAACTAGAAGAGGAATTACCTCACTGGAATTTAGAATTGCCTTTAAGGTCCATGATGTTTGAGTGAAATTATCTACTTCTGCTCTGTTTGATTCACCATCACGGGCTCCATCTTAATACAAAATTTAAAACAAACATTTAGATGTGGAATGTTCACATTAAAATTTCATATCTCTCTTTTCTCAAGCAGTTTCACCTAGACTTCGAAAGGATTCTTTTTAAAAAATTATAATTTGTTATTTTTTGGTGGCTACAAAAGCCAAAATATTTAGAATCATTTCCTCTTCACCTGCAAACATTTCACACTCCTCTTACCGCAACTGTGGCTTTAATTCCTTCTCTCTCAAGCCAAGTAGCAAATGGCATCAGTGAAACCAGTTAACTCCCAGAGTCCCTGTACTTCAGGATAAGGTGCTCCTGGCACTAGCAGGGGCTCTATGAACATTGACTATCAGTAGCAAACAGCAGCAAGACAAGGAATGGTTTCTGGATCTTCATCCCTTGCCCACAGTTTACTTCTGCTAGCCCAGATATATTCTGAGTATGTACAAAAAGTGCACCTGCTCATGCAGACCTCCAAGAGGTCTGATGTCCCCTCAAGGGCCACCTGGAGCACGGAGGGCACCTCCTGAAGTTTACACTGCCTGAAGGCATTACCTGGTCACTGATTTAAGATGGCACAGGCTGCACACACAGAAAAAGGCTCTGCCTTTTGCTATATGTCAAGTCTCATCTGTCCAAGAGTAAGTACAGATTCTAACCTACAGCTGTGGAAAGGAAGGTAAAATAGAAAGGCAAGTACACAAAGCATACAAATTATGACAGGCTTGAGGCAGTTTGGCATTGCACAACTCCCTTATGCAACATGTTGCCTGGGGCAAGCCTCATGTTTTCAGAAATTCCACAGAATCCCCTTAAATATACTCCAGTGCCAAGGCCCTGTGCCTTCCACCTGCAATTACTGACTGGATTTATGATATACCACAGACAAATTACATGGATGAGCCTTAACATTTGCTGGCCTATGCTTTTTAAAATGTGACCTGAAATAAAAATTGCAAAATCTCAGATGAATCCTGCCAATTTATAGAAACTTACTCCTAAGCACAGCCTCTTTAGAAAAATGCAAGAGGTAGTATCAGCCAGTAGCACTTAAAATGAACAGTCCACTTAAAACTCAAGTGTATTTATAAGGGCAGAAATGGAGATGGAAGGGCCAATGCTGCCAGCCAGGCTGGAGCTTCCTTAGCCCGGCTGGCAGTCCCCTGCAGCCACCAGGCTGGCAGCACAGACTCCCCCCGGGCTCCAGCTCTCCCTGCTGCCTCTGCCCAAGCCCAGCCACGGCCTTCCTCAGTGCTGCCAGGCTCGGGGCTCCTGCAGACACGGCTGAGCTGCCAGGCTGAGTCACGACATGCAATGATTCTGTAAATATAAGGAGCAAAGACAACGGTGAACAATTCAGCGTCGGTGACTTGTCAACGTTTAAAATTGCAGAGAGAGTGGTAGTGCTTAAGTGACAATAGTGACATTCAGCTTCTAGACATGAGCTAAACAGTGGCCAGAGCCCAGTCTGACCTGCAGCCCCACACGTGCAGGCAGTCACACAAACACAGCTTGAGACTCTATGGGAAAGATGGAGGTGGCAAATCAAACCAGGCTGTGGCACAACAACAGTCACAGCAAGAGTGCCTCAGTGCACTTGAGATGCACTTGCATCTTCTAGGCTTGACTGCAGAGCTACACACAGCCCCAAAGCTCCTGTTAGCACGGAGTTTCCCCGGGGTCCAGAGAAGGGAGAGGGGAGCAAAGGAGAGGATGAGTCTGCCTGAGCACCGTGGTGGTGCAGCAGTGGCAAAGAGCCCCCAAGGAGAGAGAGAAGAAGGGAGGGGGGCCTGGGGACCAGCAGGGGGTGAGGGCTGCTGGTACACAGGCAGAATGTGCCCTGTACACCAAAGCCCCAGAGCAGCTCCTGACTGAGGCTGCCCATCTCCAAACTCTGCTCCTGGAAGGGTCCCATGGTAATAGCAAGCATTAATTGCAGATAATCTAATCTAAATAGTGCAGAGAAGAAAAGAGCATGGATTAGAAAACCCTCCTATATGTATTCTGTGGCACAAGGTTAAAGATAAGCTTTGCTTGCATTTCAGGAACTCTTACAAGCTTGTCTCCTATATCAGCTTTAGACACAGCACAAATATGCCTGTGGGCTGTGGGCACATCCTGTTTGAAGGACAGATTTCAATCAGTAAAGGTTCAAAGGATTCTATATATATATATATCACAATGTTTTATGCTATCCAGCATTCAGAAAGTTCCTTAAGGAAGAACTCCATTGCGAAAGAGGAGAGGCAATGAGCCAACTTCTCAGTATCTGTGCCATGCAGGCTTGTGCCAAAGAAGCCTATGGAAACAAACTGCCAGAGATAAAAGTTACAACAGAAGGGAGAAGTGTTGCAACTTTATCAAGCTACGTGGGAAAACTCAATGGAGGCAAAAAAGACAGGGCTGTTTCTAGTGATGGGAACATCCTCAAACATCTCATGTGGCTTCAAATACTGCAATAATGGATGTTTGGCAAACACAAAAATCTCAATGACAGGAAGAAATCTTTGAGACTCTAGAAAAGGAAAGAAAATGAAAACTAAGGTTTGGAGTATTTGAGTTAAGTGCCAGAAAAAGGCATTTAAAAAATAACTTCCAAAATTAAAAGTTAATCCAAGTATTTTTCAAATGGAATTTCATTATGATACCTCATTTTATGAACCTGAATATATGCAAAATACATGCAGATCTGGCACTCTGGTATTTTCAGTACTTATAAACCCAAAATACAGGCTTCTGTCTGCTCTGTTTGACAGCAACAAGACTGACTTCAAAGGGACTAGGCTTTATTTTTGAGCAATCCTTCCCTGGTATCACTAAAACATGCTGATTTCAGACACTCTGGCAAACTGGCACTTTCCATTTGCTCAGTGACAAAGAGACAAAAAATATTTTCCAGAATGTCCATGTTGCAGCCTGGTCACAACACTGTTGCCTCCCCAGGGCCACCCCATGTTTTGCTGATGACCACTTTTACTGAAATTCAGTTAAAAAAGGTTATTTTGCTGTGCTTACTTAAGTAGTAACATCCCAAATTTCAGGCTTCTTTTTTAACTTTATGAGTCATACAGTGCAAAAAGGCAACAAAACAACTCAGAAGTCTTGCTGGCTTTTCCCAAAAGAAGAAAAAAGAGTGAGACTGGATAAAACAGTGAGATGAAGCACCTGTTGAGACTAGAAAAGCATAAGAAAAATGGGTTAAGGGACTTCCAAGTCCAATAAAAGCAATCCTGAATTCACGGGTGTCCATATGAATCATTCCTAATTTCGTGCCAGAGAGCTTTGGTTTCACTTAATTACAAAACAAAATGATGAATGAAGAAGGCCAATTCACAAGCATACATATCGTACATTTATTTGTTTATTACTTTTTCCTCACACAGCCCTCTGTTTTCATCATAGCTATTGATGGGCACTGAAGGAGAGAAAAGTCTGGCAGCATTAGACAGACAATTTGCAAAGCACATGAAAAATCCATCACAGCTAGAAAGAAGCAAACAGATGGTAGCTAGAGAGAAGCAACAGCCACAACTCTCACTACCTGTGGTGAAAGAATAAACAATGCCAACTCCAGATCACAAAGTGCAGCCTAAAGAGTCTAGCTTCAAATGAGAGAATCAGGGTAGAAAACAGCCAGATACAACTAAAAGAATATTTTGAGAGGGTTGCTAAAGCCCACTGAAACAAACAATCATCTCTACCTCATTCTGACAAAGAACACATAGGAAAAGGAGTGGGGAGGAGTACACAAGGTATGGGTCTGTGTGTAAGAGAGCTTATTTTGATGGGATTTTAATTGTAGTTCTGTATACCACACTGTGGTTTGGCTTCCCACTCTGCCATACACTTTCAACACACTTTAAAATGTATTGTACTAAAATCATGCCAAATCATAAAAATTAAAAGATACGTTTCATCAAGGCATGTGCCTGTAACCAACCCTTTGATGATCCTTGTAGGTCCCTTCCAACTCGGAATATTCCGTGATTCTGTGCTGAAAAGTTGTAACTAAGAAACTGAACAAAGTGCTCCCTGGAATGCTGCATTCCTTGAGGCCACAAGATTTTGGAGCAGATGATACGTTCCCCAGTCCAGATACAAAGAGCATGTAATACCACCTCACACTATGTAGCAAGAATCCCTATATTACTTTGTCATATAAGTTTTCCATAATACAATTGATAACAGTGCAAATGGTGTGTATTTGTGTTAGTTCTGTGAAGGACAAAGCAAAATAAATTGAATGGTGTTCTAATAAAAGGAACGTACAGTGTATAAAGAATTTGAGAGTCAGTTTTCACATCAGCTCTGTGCATCACAGATGGCCTTAAGAGCTGCCCTTGTCTCTTAGCTGTCCATCACTAACATGGGATAAATTAATATTGTTTTCCAAGGCTCCAAAGTCCACTAATGCAGAGACAAACTCTATGAGCTGATATGCTCAGAAATTATCATAATAAATGCCCAATTAATAAAATACAACTACAAACTGTTCCATGGGGACACTGGCTAACTTGCTTTCTATTGCTATTTCACACTTCAAGTCATTCAGACTGGCCAAAGAAAGCAGGTCATCAAGTATTTATTTAGGTTGAGATATCAATGCATATGCACACAGAGGCACCACACTTGCTCCTCTTCCTCCTCCTCTGAGGGAATCAAGGGATTATTCTGGAATAATAAAACACTAGCAACTACTTTACAGGCCAAAACAAGGAGAGTTGGAATGGAAGGAGCTAAAAGGGAGCTGATAGAGGTACATCCTTCCAGCAAAAGTCCCTAACACTACAGTGAAGAAGAGAATGCTTACTGAGAACTTCAGAAAAAAGTCATACATTGTTCAAGTGTCTTGTCAATATATTGACATTTAATGACTTTGGATACTTACTTTAGCCTTGCAAACATCAGTTTTACTTACTCACACAAAATTTTACCCAAATGCTAAATGCTGTTTCATTTTTTTAAGCAAAACTTCTAATTTAACTACAACATGAAGAATCAGAACTAAAAAATGGATAATTACAGCAAACAAAGAGGGCTGAATAGCATATGAGATGGCATAAGAATTATTTAAGAATTATTTAAGTTTCTCATGAGCAATGTTCTCACATCTCTACGTGACTACTCTGAGATGATGCATGCTGGGCTCTAGGCAGTCAGATCCAATAACAATTAAAACAGGCAATGGAAAATGATTCTGCCCTTAGCATCCTGGGCTGGTGAGGGAGTGACATGCTAGAAAAATATTCCACAATTGAGCTTACCAAACAAAGTCACTGAACAGAAAATTATCGATTTCAAAGGGTGTTGAGATTATTCATATTTCTGCTCCACTGATCTGAATCTATTAAGGGTAAAGAAATGCTCAAGAAATGCCAAGCTCCATCCACGTGGTAAACAGTTGAAAAAATCAGTAACGTGGTATTTCGAAGTTACTGTACAAGGTGAAGATTGGTGGTTACTAAAATACTGAAGACATTTTAACAAGCATAGGTAGAACCAGTTCAGCATCAACATTTTTAGCACTAAACCAAAAATTTACCCTGTAGCTAAGACGTATACCCACACTGCTAAATCCCCAGGACTTTTCAGAGCTCACTCCCTCCCCAGGCCTGCCTGTGCCTGCATGTTCACACCAGCCACTCCAGCCTTACTTCCAGATGCTTCTGCTGGAACTGGAGGTACTGAATGTGACTGCCTGGAAAAGGCCTCAGCTCCTGGTATTGCTGCCCCATAAAGACAATGTATTACAGGCAGGTAGCAAAGAAGAGCCAGCAGGTTACACCGGTTTGAACACTGGCTCTGCACAGCTCTGATGTCAAAGAGAATGAGAGGCAGCAGATGGGACTAAGCCAAGAACCAAAATGAGGGAGCTACAGCATCCTCATCTGCTGCTGCCCTGACCATGTGTGTGCAACACAGCACAGCTTCTGTCCCTTGGACATGCTCTGCACCAGAGTACACACAACTGCATAGCGAGCAACAGCTTCCCTAGGAGGGGCAAGCAACAAGTACGTGCATTTCCTGAGTTCTGCTTCTGATTATTGTCTTCCCTGCTTTCCTCTATTACCCTGCTTAAATAGGAAATACTTTCACTTCAGCTATGTTGCTGTGTTTGGAAAGAAAACGAAGACATGTCAAACACGCAAGTTTATGTTTCTCTCTTACGTTTGTAGGACTATCTTGGGATACCCCAAACCTGTTACACATATACACATGTGAAATCATGAGCCACTGAAGAGAAAGTACATACTGGAATGTTTTATTAAGAACACTCATTGCAGAATCATTTTCCTGAAGTCACTCATAGTCAAGATTCAGTGTTTTATAACCACTTCTTCCGCACAAGTGTGTGGCACGACTCCGGGCGCTACAAGCTAACACAAGTGCCCAAGCTAACACATCTATTTAACTGTTAAGGCAAATCTTTATGTCAACCATTCGCTATTCAGGATGTTTGCCGGCACCGCGCCGGTTCTCCGGGATTCTCCGGGATTCTCCGGGATTCTGCGGAGCTCTCCGCGCTCCCGCCCAGCCCGCGCACGGCACAGCGGTGCCCGCCGGCCCCCCCGCACCCGCACCCACATCCTCCTCCTCCTCCTCCTCCTCCTCCTCCTCCGTCGGAGGGCGGGCCAGGTGTGTCGCACGGCAGGTGCCGGGCTATAAGAGGCGGCGCGGCGGTGTCCCGGTGGCCCATGGCGGTGCCGGCCATGGCCGAGCCGCGCTCCAAGCGGCCGCGGGTGCCGCTGCCCGCCTGCCCCGCGCACCGCCCGCTGCCCGCCAGCCGCGCCCGGCTCGGCTTCCCGCCCGCCGTGGAGGAGGCG
>VWZS01007229.1:958439-968916 GCA_013397075.1 Rhabdornis inornatus
CACGGGCACGGCGGGGCGAGCACGGGCACGGGCACGGCGCGCTGCGGGTGTGCCCACCGCCCTGCGCTGGCATCGCCGGCGGCGGGGACAGGACGTGCCGGGGCCCGGCTCGGGAGGGGTTTTAGGCTCGGCAGGGACCGCACAGCGGTGCCTGTGTCCCGAGCAGGCCGTTTGGAGGCTCTCCGGGCTCTCCCACCTGGAGCCGCGCCACGAGAACAACGAGGAAGGAAACGAGCGCTCGTGTGTTTTGGGGAATTCACAGAGCGCCTGTTACCTGGGGAAAAGGGACAGGAACAGGGAATGCTAACAGCTTTGGAGTAGAACGCTCGAGTGGGCTTTCCCCCATACTTTGTTGAATAGTTGCGTGTGGTTAACTATAGTCTGTGAACGTTGCAGATGGCTTAACAGTTTCTCGCTCCACAGGCATGAACTTTGGACATGAAATGATAAAAGGTGTCACTGATATCCTGTCAAATTCATGCCAGAATTGCATCTGGCTACATATCAAGTGTTAAGGTAAACATATAACTTAACAGAGACATTAAAATTATCAATGGCATACCTTCTGATGCCAAGCATCCACTGGGAAGCAACGCAAACTGTATTCAGTATATCCCCAAGTTCCTTCAATTGAGTTTGGTGTCAAGTAGAAGTTCAATGAAAATTTAAGTATGCAGTAAAACCTGTTAAGCCTGTAGAAGAAAAAAGATGTAGCGATTGGCAGCTGGATGGGATGGAGAAAACTCAGTTAGAAATTGGCTGTGGATAAATCAAAACTAGAAATGTGAACATCTTAAATGGTGAATGCTTGACATAAAAGATTTACCTTAACAGTTAAGCAGATGTGTTAACTTGAGCTCCACTTGAAGTCGTGCTGCACACTTGTGCTGAGGAACTGGTTATAAAACACTCAGCCTTCACTGTGCTGTCAACAGAGACAGGAATGAGTGACTTGAAGAAAAGGATTCTGCAAATAAAGCAATGAATGTTCTTGAACATTACAGTATGTGCTTTCTCTTCAATGGTTTATGGTCACATGTGTGAATGTGTGTCACAGGTTTAGGTTATCCCAAGAGGGCCCTAAAAATATAAGAGAGAAACATAAACTTTTGTTTTGTACTTAACATGTCTTCATTTTCTTTCCAAACAGAGCAACATAGCTGAAGTGAAAGTATTTCCTATTTAAGCAGGGTAATAGAGGAAAGCAGGGAAGACAATAATCAGAAGCAGAACTCAGGAAATGCACGTACTTGTTGCTTGCCCCTCCTAGGGAAGCTGTTGCTCGCTATGCAGTTGTGTGTACTCTGGTGCAGAGCATGTCCAAGGGACAGAAGCTGTGCTGTGTTGCACACACATGGTCAGGGCAGCAGCAGATGAGGATGCTGTAGCTCCCTCATTTTGGTTCTTGGCTTAGTCCCATCTGCTGCCTCTCATTCTCTTTGACATCAGAGCTGTGCAGAGCCGGTGTTCAAACCAGTGTAACCTGCTGGCTCTTCTTTGCTACCTGTCTGTAATACATTGTCTTTATGAGACAGCCCTACCATGGATAAAATATTCTAAATATAAGACCTATTAGATCTGTTAGCATGGTTAAATATGGCAGTGGTTTAAGCTGTTACTTCCCCATACAGAACAGAACAAGGCCTGCAGAGAATTTAGGGTTGTAATACTTCTGAAATTATCAATGACCTGGGTTGGAAAGGACCTTAAAGATCATCAGGCTCCAAACCCCCTGCTGTGTGCTGGGACCCTTCCCAAGACCAGGTTGCTCAGAGCCAGCTTGGCTTTGAACACTTTCAGGATGGGGCATCCACAGCTTCTCTGGGAAACTTGTTCTGATGTCTCACCACCCTCACAGTAAAGAGTTTTTTCCAAAAACCTAATCCAAACCTGCTCTTTCAGTTTGAAGCCGTTCCCCCTTGTCCTGTCACTGCATGCTCTTGTAAAAAGTCCCTCTCCATCTTTCTTGTAGGCTCCCTTCAGGTACTGGAAGGACACAATTAGGTCACCAGAGGCTTTTCTCTGCCAGGCTGAACAAACCCAGTTGTCTCAGCCTTTCCTCACAGGAGAGGTGCTCCATCCCTCTGATAACTTTGTTTCCCTCCTCTGGACTCAGTCTAACAGATTTATGTTCTTCCTGACATGCCTTCCCAGGCACAAGCTACATCCAATATTGAAGGTGTATAGTTCAGTAGCAGTATCCATTATTTTGGAACACCATTGTCCATAATAAATCTGATAAATAGATGCAAAGTTGTGCTTGTTCTCTTTTTGCTATTTGCCTCATCTTTCTCATACCTTTGAAAGCTAACTTTTGACTGGAATGCAGGCCTGCAGGGATAAATTTTATGTTCCCTGTTCTGGGAGTGTGTTTAAAACATAAAATAAAAACCCTCCACAAAACACAATTACAAAACACACACATGCTAACCACTCATAAATAAAATATTCTGAAGATCTCTTAACTGCTACTGCAAGAGTAATGTCAGTATTACAGTTTCCTGACCAATATTAAAGAACAGAAGGAGATACTCTAATAGATACTCTAATAATCTAATAGAAGTATAGATCTTTTATTTCATACTCTAACTACTCACTTCATTTATTGTAAAAATTGGATCAAGATCTCCAAAGTGATTGTGCTTTGTGAACAAAACAGCTTCCATTGGAAGGGTCTCCCAAGTTCTGTTAAAGCCACGTTCTGCTCCAGGTGAGTCCCACCTCTGGCAAATCTTAACACTCCTGTTTTGTGTGCTTAGGGTGAATACTTTGATCAGTCACATGTGGCTCTACCAAATATTTCAAAGTTCTTCCTGCATCAAGCTCTGGAAGAGAGAAAAGCCGCAGAGGCGTTGATGAAGTATCAGCAAGAAAGAGGAGGCCATTACTGCTCTAAAACCATCCAGGTGTGTAGTAGTCCACAAGTTTTCAAGCAGCTGTAATCCATTTAATTTACTGAATTATATTGTTGGTACTTCAGATCTCTGCATTCACCCACTATTAGATTTCCAGATATCTGGCATACTTGTGTACACGGTTTTGTTCTTGATTGTGATGCCTAGAAACTGTCAGACATACAGTCCTCACTCTATGGGGTTGCTTTCCAGCCCAAAAGAATATGGACAGTGTTCCCCTTTTCTTTTACTCAGCTGCACACTGCTGTTTCCAGTATGCTGTAATGAATTATGACTCCTTAGATTGTGCTGAAACAGCCCACCAGTCTCCTTCACACTGAACCCCAAGTGGAAGCTTAGACATGGTTAGCACCTAAGAAGAGTGGTAAGGAAGGAGAACCATCCAGCTCGGGGCAGTAGGTGATTTCCTAAAATACAGCTCACGACAGAATTTGAACTAAGATCTAACTTGGGCTTGCACAGGTACAAAGGAATAACTCAAAAGTTTTTCAGGAAAAAAATAACCCACCCTCATTTGTTTAAGACCAAGGGGCTGATTCTCCTCTACCAAATTAATACAGAATGCTTCTCTTTGGTCCAAGCTGTAGAAAGTAAACAGGTTATTGTAAAAATCTTTCTTAATACTCTGTTTGCATCAAGGAGGAGCTTAGGACTTCCAGTGCTTAAAGAGGGCCTACAGGAAAGAGGGACAGGGACTCTGTCAGGGAATGCAGTGTTAGGATGAGGGATAACGATTTTTAACTGAAAGAGGGCAGACTTAGGCTAGGTATTATGGAGGTCCCTCTTTACTGTGAGGGTGGTGAGACACTAGAAAAAATTGCCCAGAGTAGTAGAGGATGTCCCATTCCTGGAAATGTTCAAGGCTAGGTTGGATGGGCCTTTGAGCAGCCTGGTCTAGTGGAATGTGGCAGAGGGTTGGGACAAGATGATTTTAAGGTCCCTTCCAACCCCAACCATTCTGTGATTGGGTTTCCTGGTGTAAGAACCCTCTTCAGGCATAGCTGCTGCTATGTAAATCTGTTCCTTGAAGCAGTGCCTGATTTCTGCCACTTCTGTTTACAGCCTGCAAAAAACAATAGATGCTCCAAACTAGAAGCAGTTATTGCAAAATCCGAGTGCAACTTGTTTAGAGCATCAGGTTAAGTTGCAGGAATCCATTGATGTATACAGATAACATGAGCTTTCTTTTGAGTAAATACCATTCTGTTGTTGTTTTCAGAAACCAAACTGTGACTATGCAGTCGGTCTGATGAAAGCCCTGGAACTAGCAATGGTGCAATGGAAAACTATGCTACGATATTTTGAAGAGCTTTATGCCCTGAGTGTTGAAAATGCTGACCCTCATAGCGCAAGCACTATCAAGAAACAATTTATTGGGCCCAAAATCCAGAAGATCAAGCTGATGGGAGATCTGCTGACCAATGCTCGCAGGCTTGACTGTTCCCAGGATGGCAGAAACAGTCTTGGGGATTACTTCATGGACCGGCTGCAGAAAGAGTTCAGGACCAGCATAGAGCCAGAGTCCAGTGACCACTGCAGCCCCTGCCCACCTCTCCAGCAGTGCACAGGAGCTGCACGAGGTCTGAAGCGACCCCAGAGAGAGTGCTCCCAGCACAGAAATGGCATAGGGCCAGTGTATGCGACCATACACTGCAGCACCGTGCTGCCACCGTGTAACGACGGCACGGGAGCAAAGCTGGAGCAGGGCAGGGAGGGCCTTCAGTGCTGAGGCTGCTGCAGGCAAACCTGTCCCAAGGCTGGAGCTGGGACCACAGCTCAGGAGGCACGGTGCTCTATCACTCCTCCTGCTTTACATCCCATCCCCTCATCCTCTGCTGGGTCACAGCTCAGAATCTAGCCTTACCACTATTTGCTTTAAATGACAGCAAGGTTGCCAGCTAGATTGTCACATTTATCTATGCAATTCTTCCTAGAAGCCAAAAGTTCTTAAGCTTCTTCTCTCTCTTAAATGATTAACAGGATTAGTGAGTGCAAATTATTTTAAGAATATATATAATTTCTATTAAAACTAATAATAAAAAAACCAAAAAACACTGCACCTTTAGTGCAAGGAAACTTTTATGCGGCAGAAAATCCAAATATTTAGTTTTATATTACTGAATATTTTCTATTACTATTTGGTATTTAAAATTACTAACAGGTATAGTAATGTAATGAACTTTTTAAAAGGATTGCTTGAAAACAAAGTTTTTTTGTCTTATTTCTATCATAGTAGCAATTTAAATAAGTAATCTAATGCATTTACTGATCAGCTACTTCTAGTGGTATATTTCTTCAGGATGAAGGATGCAAACATTTCCTCAACAGTGGGATAAGAAAATGTGCTGATTTCTCTATAGTTATTGCCTAGCTGGCTTTTCTCATCCTCAGAAAGCAGATGAGAGAGAAATTAGGAGTTCTCATTAGATGAGAACTTTAAAGGTTCTAGGGCATATTTTGCAAGTGTCACCGAAGAAAGTAGCTCTAGGACTTTGTCCAGACTTAACATAGGATGATTGCTTTAGTTATGATACAGACCCTATCTCATCCAGCTCACTAAAGGTATTACTGTGGCACTCCTGCTATTTCTTATATTCTCTATTTGGTCCCCAGTAGGGGCATGAGATCGCAGTGAAAAAAGAGCACACAACCAGAATTGCATCAGAGAGAACAGCTCCTCATTAGTTTTGCCTTTCAGTCAGGGCAGTGTTAGCCAGCTCGGTTCAAGTGCAGAGGTGCCCAAATTCCTCTCATTAGTCTCCTACCAGAGTGCCTCATTCCGTACCCTGGCTTCCAAGGTCACCTAAGAAGAGCAACTGGCTGGATCAGCTGCCTGCAGTTAGGGATTTTTTGTCATTATATACATCTTTTATGCAGTTGGGGTTTGATTCATTGCAAGACTGCCTCACACTTTTGTGTAGTGCTTTGGCTGATACTCCTGATTTGCTTGAAAATAAATTCAGTTCCATATCTGCATCTACATTGAGTGTATTCCTCAATTCACCACCCACACATGCTGGTATTCTTCTCCAAGAGATTTTGCATATGTATACAAAAACTGCACCAGTATTTTTCTATATCTAAGGAAGTTGTGCATGATGGAAGAGTATGACAGAATGAAAATAAATGCCAGAAAACTGCATTACTATAGAAGCACTACACAATGAAACATTTTTAGTAAACTCTGACACAGCTGCAGTTAAGTAGCAATTTCTGCAAAGCCCACCTTCTGTTGGTGTTGTAACATGGGACAGAAAATGACAATGCAGATGCTTTCCCAATCTTTTCTGTGAATGTGGTTCAACTCTGGGGTGGGGATGGGGAAGAACACAACCACTTTAAAACAACCTCTGTATTCATCTATAAAAATACTGCCATGTACCACAGGAATGGCTCAAAGCACTTTTAGAATCATGCTAGATTTGCTGTGTTGAGATTGCTGCTCTCTTAATACAGCAGGACTTTAAAAGATATTTCCATCTGGGCTAGATTCCATCACCCATCCTCATGCTGTGCATACCTTATTCAACAATTAGTTCCACTGACTGCAACTCAACATGAATAAGAGCAATGGAATCTGTCCCTCTCAGTATTAAAATACAGCCCACTAAATGTGAATAGAACAAAGCCACTAACTGAATTCTAAACTAGCACGGTATAAAACTACTTCATGTGCAACTAGTAATGTTTGACCTACTTGTACAACAACCTTCACCTTTTAAAAGCTGATGACCTTCTGAAATATAGTTACAGACTCCTCCATGGTTTACAGCACTTAAACTTTTACCTTAAACAAAGTCCAACATAACAAAGAACCCAACTTTTAAATTTTTCCAAACAAGACTTACTTGCCTCTTACTTTTCCATGAGTAGTGCCATGTCTGTTTCTCAGACTTCTCATGTTCATCTTCTAACCAAATGTATCCACACACTCTAAAAATTTATGTCTTTTTCTCTCCCTTTTCCTTTGCCAGAACACATTCTGGGCCCTCTGCCTGAAAAGGGAATTCTGTTAATTTCAGATAAACTCACAATCAGTTGTTTCCCAGCCTCTATGCTCTGAAAAATAAAAGATAAATCAATCAGTTACTGTAGATAATAAACTCTTCTTGTCCACGTGCTGCTTCTGCTGAGAGGGCACATATGCTTGTGAAGAGGGTCTCAGATATAACAATACCTGTCAGTTGTGTGTAGGATGAGTCTATCCATGTTTCTCAAAGAAGGAAGTACAATCTGCTTCTGCCTTCCCAGCTTCCTTTTCAATCACATCCTGAAAAATATTATATCAAGGATGAATGTAGAATAAGTTAAGGGCAACAGCTCTTATAGAACCTTTGCAAATTCTCTTTCTCTGCTGAATGCTTGTTGATCCACACTCTCTGTATCTGTACTTCCAAAGCAGTGCCCAAACAAACCAAACATACAACCTGGGACAGCTCTGAATAGCTAGTACCCTAAACATAGCATCCAAACTGGAGGCTCAGGAGAGACCTAATCTTTAAAAAAATTATGAGTTTCAGCCCCAGAGGCTTCCAAAGAGGTTTAACAATGGAATCCTTATAAATGCTTGTCATAAGCAATACCCATGGTTGCCTGCTCTCGAAGTGAGGAATGCACTTAAAAGTCTCCAAGTGGAGATTGTTCTGTCCTTCATCATCTCCAAGAAGAGCATCTCAGGGCTTGTTCTTTGAAAGAACGTTTTTTCAGGCCTCATTGTACATGGCAACATTCTTCTGGGCAAACCTGTCTTTGGGAATTACACTGGAAAGTGGATGGTAAGGGTGGCAGCAGCAGGGAATCACAGTCTCAGAATTGTTAGGACTGGATGGGACCCTGAAGATCACCATGTCCAAACCCAAAGGAAGGTGTCCTCAAGGGCATCTTCACTGGAAGACCACTGTGTGGAATTCTTGTGTGGTCACAGCCTTCTCCTGACCTTTTCACTTGGAGGAATTCATGCACTTGAGCCCACATCCATGGGCAATTATTGGCAAACTCCCTGTAGTGCTTGTCCAAGCCCCATG
The DNA here is from genome assembly GCA_013397075.1 of Rhabdornis inornatus. Lineage (NCBI taxonomy): Eukaryota > Metazoa > Chordata > Aves > Passeriformes > Rhabdornithidae > Rhabdornis > Rhabdornis inornatus. The sequence goes on from VWZS01007229.1 coordinate 966,379, forward strand.
GTTTGTTACCACTTTGCCCAAGATAATGCCTACTCACTCAAGTCTTTTCCTGGAGTCACATATAAGCTAGAAACACAGAGAGGCAGAATAGGCTACAATACTGACTAAATATTAGGTAAAATCACCTTTTTTCCAAAAATTAAGCCAATAGTCTGGAGAGAGTTTAAGTGTCTTGAATGGGTCACTGCCAGCACCAGGCCTTGGTATCCCATTTTACATGTTCAGTTGTTACAGCCTAAAAATCTTCCACATTTAAACTTCTTTTACATTATTGCATACCTTGCACTATTTTGAAGACTAATTATTTTTACTTTGTTAGCTGTTCAATAAAGATTTAAAACCAAGTATCTTTATTCCTTCTGGATCAAAGAACATCTGTAATAACATTGAAGTGTCTTCACAAATTCACTTCTCTGCCTCTCAGAAACAGCTGGGAGATACATTTCTAAGTGTGTAGGGGTGGTCAGTAGCTGATCTCCCTCCTTGGGACATACTGCTTTTCAGCATCAGGTAAAGTGAATTTCTAAAGAGTCCAAAACACATAGTTTTATCTTTAAATAAAATTTTTATCTTTTAGGGATACTGACAGAATGCGACTTCCAGTTCTTATCTTGGTCTATACTCAAAGATATTTAGGTAAGTAGAAAATAGGGACTGCAGATTAGGAATTTTTGCCAAAAAACAAATCATGTAACAACAAAAGAAGCCACCATCATGACAGCCCGTCTGAGAAGTCATAGGCACAAGGACTGGGGATTGATCATTGATGGATCTTTTTTACCTTTTGTGATTCTGTCAGTCAGCCCCTTGCCCTACTGAAGACAGAGCTTTGCTGCTGATTTTGAACAAGCTGAAATATTGCCAACGTATATAACTGCAGAACAGAAATTAATTTTAGCTTGTGGGACATTAAATATATATGCACTACTATTTTTAATCATTAAGTCCGTGAAATCACATAGTTGAATTACTGAATTCATCTGAGAAGAACCTAATTTCTCATCACAAGTGATACTCAAAAAAACAGAGCAAAAACTCTGGCACCCTTGAGAGACGTTCCTAAAACCCATCCCATTTCCCCAAGCTCCAAACTCTCCCACTGCTAGAAAGAAATCCTTATCGCGCGAGCCATCCAACCGCAGCAAAACGCCACGGAGTGAGATCCATCTCTCCAAAGGTTTCCGGGGGAAGGTGAGCAGAGCGGGAAGGGGACCCGCAGTGCCGGTGTCCCAGGGATTCCCGAGGGAAGGTGAGCAGTGCTGGAAGGGGACCCGCAGTGCCGGTGTCCCAGGGATTCCTGAGGGAAGGCAGGCAGAGCGGGAAGGGGACCCGCAGTGCCGGTGTCCCAGGGATTCCCGAGAGAAGGTGAGCAGTGCTGGAAGGGGACCCGCAGTGCCGGTGTTCCAGGGATTCCCGAGGGAAGGCAGGCAGAGCGGGAAGGGGACCCGCAGTGCCGGTGTTCCAGGGATTCCCGAGGGAAGGCAGGCTGGCGCACGGCGGGCACGCAGCGCCACCGGGTGGCGGCCACCGGCCCGTCCCGCCACATCCCCGCGGTGTCCCCGCATCCCCGCGGTGTCCCCGCATCCCCTCTGCCCCGCACCTTTCCGGTGTCCCCGCATCCCCACCGTCCCGCACCTCCCGGCACCTCTCCGCGGTGTCCCCGCATCCCCTCTNTAAATACGGCCCCGAGTGGCGCTCCCGGAGCAGCGTGGCTGGGGAGGGGGTCGGGACAGCAGCCAGCGCTGGTGGCCTCGTCTGGGAGAGGCTGCGAGGGTCTCGGCTCTGCGCACCTGCCCGGCCGCAGAGCAGCCCCTCCGTTCTGAGCCCCTCGCTGTCCCCTCTGGCCCGGCCGCCGTCCCCTGTGCCGCCCCCATGGACTTACTGGCCCCCATGGAGATGACGGAGGGCTCCCTCTGCTCCTTCACAGCCGCCGACGACTTCTACGATGACCCGTGCTTCAACACGTCGGACATGCACTTCTTCGAGGACCTGGACCCGCGGCTGGTGCACGTCGGGGGTCTGCTGAAGCCTGAGGAGCACCCGCACCACCACGGGCACCACCACGGGCACGAGGAGGAGCACGTCCGGGCGCCCAGCGGGCACCACCAGGCCGGCCGCTGCCTGCTNCGGTGTCCCCGCATCCCCTCTGCCCCGCACGGTGCCGGCTGCCCGCGGTGTCCCCTGGCTGCCCGTCCCCACGAATGCCCCCGCAGTAATCACCCGTGTGGCCGCAGAGCCGCGGGCAGCGCTGTCCAGGAGCTGAGGCCTCTTCCCCGTGAGGATGGAGCGGAGCTGTCACGGCCGTGCGCGGGGACGGGGGGCGCGCCGCCGATGCCCCGGGCGAGCGGCCGGCGGGACGCGGCGCTTCGGGGCATGGGGGCGGCTGCTCTCCCCGGCGCGGCGGCAGGGCGGGCTGCGGAGAAAGGATAAAAAAAGCCGGGGGAAATGCAGCCCTGCGCGAACCCCGGCTGCCGCCGCTGGACACCGCGGCCCCCCCGGGCCCCGGCCCGCCCGGCCGCGCCCCCCGACCCGCCCCGG
>VWZS01007229.1:969026-989388 GCA_013397075.1 Rhabdornis inornatus
CGCTGGTGGCCTCGTCTGGGAGAGGCTGCGAGGGTCTCGGCTCTGCGCACCTGCCCGGCCGCAGAGCAGCCCCTCCGTTCTGAGCCCCTCGCTGTCCCCTCTGGCCCGGCCGCCGTCCCCTGTGCCGCCCCCATGGACTTACTGGCCCCCATGGAGATGACGGAGGGCTCCCTCTGCTCCTTCACAGCCGCCGACGACTTCTACGATGACCCGTGCTTCAACACGTCGGACATGCACTTCTTCGAGGACCTGGACCCGCGGCTGGTGCACGTCGGGGGTCTGCTGAAGCCTGAGGAGCACCCGCACCACCACGGGCACCACCACGGGCACGAGGAGGAGCACGTCCGGGCGCCCAGCGGGCACCACCAGGCCGGCCGCTGCCTGCTGTGGGCCTGCAAGGCGTGCAAGAGGAAGACCACCAACGCCGACCGCCGTAAGGCCGCCACCATGAGGGAGCGCCGGCGGCTCAGCAAGGTCAACGAGGCCTTCGAGACCCTCAAGCGCTGCACCTCCACCAACCCCAACCAGCGCCTGCCCAAGGTGGAGATCCTGCGCAACGCCATCCGCTACATCGAGAGCCTGCAGGCCCTGCTGAGGGAGCAGGAGGACGCTTATTACCCGGTGCTGGAGCACTACAGCGGGGAATCGGACGCCTCCAGCCCTCGCTCCAACTGCTCTGACGGCATGGTGAGTGCCCCAGGGAGGACTCCCTGCCACCAAGGTGTCCTGGACGCTGTTGGTCCAAACCTGAGCAGGGCGAGTCGCCTCTTCCTGCCCTTCCTGTAGCAGCTGCCCTCGGCACCTCCCCAGGCAGAAGACAAAGTCCTTCCTCACGCCTTGAGCACCCACAACGAAGGGAGGTGGGGTCCCCACATGGCAGGATCTCTGGGAAACTGGGAAAGAAGAAGAGAATTACTTACACATTTGTTCTCTGGGATAAGAAGTTAGGCAGGTTCCCCATGGCAAAGCTGCTGGGGGAGGACTTTAGGAAGCTGCCTGGAATGGGCACCTGGGGGTATTGCCTGTGCTCCCGTAGCTCCTGAGGCATCTCTGCTTCCATCTTCTGCTGTATCATTATCTTTGAATCCTGTAAGGACAGCAGAAAGCAAGGCGCCCCTAGGACATGGTAGTTACATGGGAATTGGTAAGAGTCTGGGTTTTGCTTTGTGCCATGCATCATGACAACAGGAGTAGGGTCTAAGAAACAAGAATTGTTTTTCTTGACCCTTAAGAAAAAGATTCTCTATTTCTCTTCTCGCTTATTTCATCCCCTCCATAGATTCTTACAAGCAATAGGAAGGAGAATCCAGGCTTTCAGTCCTGTTTGTAAATTATGGGCATGGGAGAAGAAGGGTGGGGGCCAGAGAAGGTGTCTCATCCCCACATCTTTTGCCTGGGGCTGTAGGTTCAGACTCTGGGCTGGTGGGTGACCAGAGTCCAGGACAGCTCTCTAGATAGGCCATGAGCTACACTTTCAGACCAGAGGTGGGGATAATCGTTACTGAGCTCGTTATCTGTGATTATGAGATACTTAACAGATTGGACAGATTTACATAAATGATTCCTCTTCAAGATACAGCCTCTTTTAATAGAGGAATGTCATTCTGGATTAAACTATTGGAAACAAATATATTAGTCAATGTTTCAGAGCATTTTCTATACGAAATGGAAATGAGAAGAGAAACTGAAGGAAATACAAAGGGCCAAGGTAGAGAGAGGCTTTTAAAGAGGAATTCATGTTTAGAAAAATCTTCCAAAACGAAATTTAAAAGACGTAATTCCCCTTTCAGTCTCCCTGTTGTAAACTAAAGATACATGAAGGGCTGTATCTGATCAGAATGCTGGAAAGCCTAATCTGTAAAGCTGCAGCATTCAATGCAATAGTGGTAACTTTCCTGTGGAACAGCTGTGCCACATAAAATATTCTGGGGTGGATCCTCTTCTAGCCAAGTTATGTTCTCCCTTACCCAAAGAATCTACAACTTAATGGCATTTCAGCCAGGACTGGAATGATGACACAGACCAGAGCCTGAAATGTGAAATTAGATGGTTACTGGGATTTGTGTGAGAGTGTGAGCTCACTGGGATTTCTCTCCTTCCAGATGGAGTACAGCGGGCCTGCTTGCAGCTCTCGCAGGAGGAACAGCTACGACAGCAGTTACTACACAGAGTCCCCAAATGGTGAGTACGTGCCCTCAGGGCGGTGTGAAACCCTGAGAAACAGGCAGGCAGTGCAGCAGCTTTCCTGTGCCTGCTCCCTGTCTAGCTGGGCTGAGAGAGGAGCCTGCCTTTCCAGCCAGCGAGCCACTGCTGCTGCTAGAGCACTGGATTTCCTCGAGGTATATTTGCAGATGTGGGCATGTGTTATAGCTGTATTTCCTATTTTGCAAATCTAACAGTTGGACAGAAGTATGTTGTTTGCTGCAACTAATTTCAGCATTTAACCATTTTCTACATGAAGACTTCTTACTCTATTATTGATCCAAATTGGAGTAATTTATGATTGATTTCAAACCTGCTCTTCCCTTCCTGTGGACTCAGTGAAGTCTTGGATCCTCCCTGTCCTCAGAGCAGCACACTGTGGTTGGGCCTCTCTTCCATTTTGAAATTACAATCTGTTTTCTGATAATTGGTATCCTTCACCAATATTCAATTCCTGTGAGCCTTCACATGCTCACAAATGTGTACTGCCCACTGATTGAAGTACCCACTGGATAATCTGAGTGCCTTTTTGTCTGTTTTTTAGATCCAAAGCATGGGAAGAGTTCTGTTGTTTCCAGTCTCGATTGCCTCTCAAGCATTGTGGAGAGGATTTCCACAGATAATTCCACATGCCCTATACTGCCTCCAGTGGAAACTGTTGCTGAAGGGAGTCCCTGTTCCCCTCCAGAAGGAGTGAGTCTGAGTGATAGTGGAGCCCAAATTCCTTCCCCCACCAACTGCACCCCACTTCCCCAGGATAACAGCAGCAGCAACCCCATCTACCAAGTGCTTTAAGGACCCCTCCAGCTGGACTGCACCAAAACCAATTTGCTCTGTTTGGCCTCGTTCAAGACCTGCCTTCTGAGGTTGAAAAGATTTCTTAAGACTTGTTCCAGTTTTAAAATACCACTGAAAATTCCTTCAACTATATAACTTTGCAAACCTGTATCACTTCAAAGTACACATAGTTATTTATTGGTTGTTAAACTAAAGTTATTTAATATGTCTAGAGATAAAATTGTATACCGTGAAATGGCCAATGTTTAATCTGGGCTGTGGGGAATAGGAAGTTGGCTCTTGAACGTGGAGAAAAATAGAAATCTACAGCAGTAGTGGCATGATAGATCCTTCCTATTACTCCTATTCTGGCCAAAATAAGGTTGTGGACCATTTTTTATAAAATTTTTGTATAATTGTAAATAAGAGTTGCTTTCCAAAAAAAAAAAGAAAGAAAAAGGAAAAAAGAGCAAAATAAATAATTTTTTTTTTAAAGAAAAAAAAAAGAAAACTTAAAACAAAAAGGGGGAAAATTAAAAAATATTTAATATTGCTTGGTTTGTTGTGTCAAACTTTAACTTTATATATTTATACGATGTGGTTGCCAAGAATGTTTTCGACAGTATTCTAAATAAAGACCCTTATTTATAAAATCTGTGGTGTTATCTTGACTTTCATTAGGGCTTCTAGAATTACTAGTGCATTTAGGAGTGGTATTAGATCTCTGCCTTGGCAGGAAGAAGATACAGGCTCTGATTCAGCGAAGAAATCAAGAACATGCTTCAGTTGCACTACTTTGCATAAATATGCTGCTGACAAGGGGTTCTCCTTTCTTCATATTCTGTTGTGGTCATTACTAAACCTAGACCTGAGCATCACAGATCATTATTAGAGGGATCAGTAAAGAAGCATGTTTCTCCTCCTGCCCCCAAAATTTACAATTACATTGTAGGACTTGGTCTTACAAGGATGTGTTGAAACTAAGAATCACAAAAAATCAGACTCGCCAAATTGCAGTGTAGCTACTGAAACTTGAAGTCATACAACACTGTCTCACAAGAATAGGCACTACATTTTTGACAAATGTTCGCATTTTTCATTCAAGTTCTATTTTTCAAGTATTTGTACCAAGTTCATGTATTCTCAGGTATTAGAAACTAATTGCAAAGAAGTTTGTGTCATAAAGTTCAAGTTACAGATCACAGTTTTCCTCAAGTTCAAGCTGGAATTTAGGCCAAAGATAGGCAGTTTTAATTTGGATTTGAACTTTATGCATCTCTGGCAGCACTGCTCCAGGGATTTACTTCTTGTTTAGAGCCTCTCTAAAAATAACCAGTGGGCTCTGTTTCATTCAGTATCCACGTGTAACCTTGAAAGCTGGCTGTGCAACTGAAAAATGTTAAGCCTTGAGCTGGTTGTCATTGGAAAGTAACAATCAGGGCTACAATCAGCAACTACAACCTGTTTCTTATCACATCCCTATGATTTACAGATTTTGTATAAACATCACAGTAAAATAAAAACAAAAAACACACTGAAAACCAATCTAGGTATCGTCATCATCCCTAAATACTTTGATAGACTAGTCATTGTATTCTCTGTTAGGTGACTGTTATAGAGGGAGTTTGTGCAGCTCTTACCTCTTAAGAGGGAAAAAGAGGGAACAGCTAATTCCAGGGAATGTTTCCCACCCCTTTAACCATGTATGGCCTTGGAGATCAATGTTCTGTGGAGAGGAGAGGAACAAGCTGCCATGAGTTGAGCAGAGCAGTGCAGTTGCTTCTCCTTCTTCCTGGGGCAGTCATGCTCCAAGTTTGGGGAGTTACCTGAAGCCAGAGGGGCAAGGATGGCAGCAGCCATGGTGTTCCTTCCTCATCCATGAGCCTGTGGTCATGGTGCATGATAAATCAGTGCCAAGGGACAGGACCATTCTGTGGAGCAGCCCAGGATCCCGTGGACTGGAGGAGACACCGAGCCAGGACTGACCACTCAACATCTTCATCAAGTCCAACTTTGTAAAGGTCTCCCGTTGATTTCCCTGTGGGAAAACACAGGAAACACTTCAGCCCATAAAGATTGAGCTTACCCCTTTCATTTTTCCATTAAAAATAAAAATCAAACTAATTTGAGAATGTGCTAATTCATACTAACATGAATCAGGAGGGTCTCTACCAAGGCTGTAAAATGCCCCAGGTTAGTTAGAAGCCTGTATCCCTTGGAAAAACTAAGGAGAGACAGTTGCGTCACAAATCAGGACCTCACACATGATCAATATCATTTTCAATGCCTTCAGCAAACAATTGGGCCCACAATGCAAAAGATCCAAAAAATTGCTTTTGTGAAATACTAAATTGAGGCTGGTAGAAGTATTAATTTTACTGCCATTAAATGGCAACCAGAAAGCATTTTGGCAGAGCTCAGAGGCTCTGGACATGCTGGCAGCACACAGCTCATGCCTGCCTTGCTTGCACCCCACTTGTGAGGGACACAATGGGGTACCTGGCTGCAGGGCTGGCATGGCAGAGCGGGCACAGGGCACTTTGTGCTCAACAATGTACACACAGTTCCATGTGAAGTCATGGATATTGCATTTCACTGATTTATTTTAGCCACCCGAGTTTCCACATACTGATGTTAATGTTACAACAGAGAACAGGCATTTAGCACATCCCAAAATAGATGGATGGATGATGAAGAAAAAATATTCATAAGTTTCCAATGCAGAGCCCATCTTTCTCCCATTGATGTCAGTGAGAAAAGTTCACTGGAGTAAGGCCAAAGGGCATCAGCACTGATAAATACATGTTTAGGTTACAAATATATATATTTTTTTTACTTAGATAAGGAAAATTGTTCCCCTGTGCCATTTCTTCCTGTTTATTTCTAAGGTAATAAATATATTTAAAATGAAGCCCTGTGCATCAAGAGGACAGCATGATAGGAATATACCCTAGTCTATGAGGAAGTATTTTGAAGCTAGTGATATCTGGATTCAGAGCTTTAGTTTAGTTCTGATGCAGCCAACGAGCATATGAAAGACTGATCCAACATTTACAAACTTTGGTTCTTAAACTGGGCTCCTGAAGATGAATTGAGGCATTTGGGGTTGATCCTACAAGACAAAGTGCAGCCTGCCTTGCTCTACAGAAACACTCCAGCAGGGGCTCCAAACACACACTGATAATCTGAAAGTTTGTATCACACAGGGTCCAGTTCAACACGATGTTTCCTAAGGAACACTTCCTCCAGAGGGAAAGTCATCCAGACACAAACAAATACAGGGAAGTAGCTGTCTTTGGATATAACAATAAATGAGCATTTTAGGAATGTTTGCTTTGATTTGGTAACTTAAGAAAGTGCTGCATGACAAACTCAGTGTTACTGGTTTATCTCACTCAAACCACTGCTATGGAAAAAGAGGAATAAATTTATACCTCACTTACATATACTAAATGCTCCAATTTACATTTCATCAGATCATTTGCAAGTATGAGAATGAAGAGGATCTTTTTCCTACTTTCAATATTTCACAACAAAGTGCAATAAAATTGCTGGGTTTTCAAATAACAATGTTAAGCACCATTTCCTGCATTATCATAGCAATACTGCTACAGAAGTATTTCCCATACTGAACATTCAATTTTAGGTAAAAGATATATCAACTGTTCCTGGTATATTTTTTTCCTTTAAAAAGATTTTATTATCTGTATCCAAATATATTAAAGTAATATTAAATTGGCAGTTGTTTCATACCAGATGCTGCTTTTCTAAAATGACGTCATTTTCAACTCAAGATAGACCTTAAAAAAAAAATCCTTGAAAGTGGACGGAAAAACAGTTTTTATTTTACATCTTACATTTTGCAGAGATACTTGCAAGGTTCAAAGTGTGCAAAGGGCCAAAATTGCTATCTTCAGGAGATCTACATCCAAAACAGACAAGGAAACGTCTGTATCTCATACCTCATGAATTCTAATGAATGAATGAATTAGTATTTCCTTTTTGTTTAAAAATTTCCTTGAAATCTGTAGGAATATTTCCAGTTTCAGTAGGAATATCTTCAGACTAGTGCACATAACACTGTCTGGGGTAGCGTTCATGCAGCAGCACAAAGCCAGGACACAGTCCCTGCTGTGAGCCTGTGCTCTGGTCACTGACCCGTTTGTGTCACAGCGCTCTCAGATGTGCTGATCCCCCTGAGCTCAGCCCTCTGAACCCGCTGCCAGCCTTTAGTGCTCACCTGATCTCGAGAGCACAAACCAGAAACTGCCCCCAGAGCAGTGCTGGAAGCCTGCAGCCGTTCCTAAACGAGGGGCTGACACGGAGCCTGTGCTAGCAGGAGATGGCAGGAAGGCCATCTCACATCACTGGCATGTGGCAGTCTTGGCTCCACGGGCAGTAGGTAAAAAGGCCTGTGTAGAGTCAGAGTGCAAATCTCTGACAGCACGACCTGGACATCACCTTGGGAGGCACATCCAAGTACCTCATTAAGCACTATTTACTATCAGCTTGCCCTCCTCAGCCTTTCAAATCATAGGTTTTCTAGTAAAACTGTTGAACAGCCATGACCTCCTCTCCTTGATGGATGCAGCATGCTCCCTTCTGAACAGGCTTGCTGCACAACTGGGAATGTCATTAAGTGGAGACCTTTCAATATCTGACATTTCAGGGCTAACGAGGGAGGGGATGGTCCCTAGCATAATACAGAAGAGCTGGAGATTGTCCTTTCCCTCCCAGGACTCAGCAGGAATTAGGAGCAGCTCTGACACAGACCCACTTGGGTCAGTACAAGGAACCCAGAAATTTCCCTGTGGACCCAGAAACCTACATTTTGCATACACAGACACTTCTGAAGAAAGACCTTAACATTGTAAGTTAATGGTGAAAACTGACCTACCCTGTAACCATGGGATGAGAGAAAAGCTCAGGGGTTTCCCAATAATACAGTCAACATGGCACTGAACTCACATTTCCTTTCCACAACACCAGCTTTAACCATCTACAGGCATCTTAGCAACACCAACAAGTATGCCATTTTATGTACAACTCCATGAATAACCTCATATTTATCAACAGCAAGGCAAATACTGGAATTACTTATTTAAAATTTACTAAAAACTCTAACAGACAATAAGCCACTTAATCATGTGATGGAGGGAGGTTGCAATTTTGGTTGGGGTGTTGTTTTTTTGGGGGAGTCAAATTCACTCAGAAGTCTGTGTCTCAGCACAGTTACCATCTAGTGCTGCATGTCCATGGCAGTAAAACCGGGTCCCCCAATCTCCAGAGTCCTCCCTAACCCACCTGAACTGACCTTGAGCCTTTTCTGGTCCAACAGCCACATCTGCTGGGAAAACTTTTAATTGCATTTCTTCCTGAAATCGTTGCTTGGTGAATTCCATGTTCTGTTTTATCATCTTTCCATGATGTAAGGTTTGTTGGTGCAGAAACAGCAAAAAATTTCAGTCTTCAGACACCACCTGGAGGCCCATACACTAAGAATATAAAGAAAAATATATTGGAAAAACCAATTTATTCCCTACCAAGAACCTTCTACAGAAACAGAGAGAAAAAACTGTAGTAATAGTATGGTTGGTTGGGTTTTGGCTTTTTTATTGCTAGAAATATTTTGGGCCATTGCTCTATTTTTCTTTGTTGTAAGTGAAAAATAAAGACAAAAGGAGGGAGAAAATGGAAGGTCTTTGAAGGCATTGTATGGCCTGTGCTGAGAGCTGTGGTCCTGGGAGAGACAGGCTGCTTGCCAAGGAGGAAGGTGAGGAAGATGCAGAGGAACTGCAGATGACAGCAGGATCACAATGAGATTCTCTGGTGACAAAGTCCTTCAGTAGAGCAAAAATCTGGACCAAGGGAGGTGATTTTCCCCTCCAGTCTGCTCTGGTGAGATCCCAGCTGGAGCTGTGCATCCAGCTCTGGGTCCTCAGCAGAGAAGGGATATTGACCTGTTGGAGCAAGGCCAGAGGAGCCACCAAGATGATCAGAGGGATGGAGCTGCATAGGATAGGATAGAGGATAGGATAGGATAGGATAGGGATAGGATAGGATAGGATAGGATAGGATAGGATAGGATAGGATAGGATAGGATAGGATAGGATAGGATAGGATAGGATAGGATAGGATAGGACAGGACAGGGATAGGATAGGACAGGACAGGACAGGGTAGGATAGGAGATAGGATAGGGACAGGGACAGGGACAGGGACAGGGACAGGGACAGGGACAGGGACAGGGACAGGGACAGGGACAGGGACACGGACAGGGACAGGGACAGGGATAGGATAGGATAGGATAGGGACAGGGATAGTATAGGGATAGGATAGGATAGAATATAGGATAGGATGGGATAGGGATAGATAGCATACCTCTCCTACAAGGAAAGGCTGAGAGAGTTGGGATTGTTCAATGGAAAAGAGAAGGCTTCAGGGTGGCCTTCCAGTACATGAAGGGAAAATACAAGAAAGATGAAGAGAGACTGTTTAAAAGAGCATGTAGTGACAGGACAAAGAGGAATGGCTTCAAACTGAGAGTGAGTAGGTTGTGATTAGATATTAGGAAAAAATTCTTTACGGTGAGAGTGGTGAGCCACTGGAACAGGTTGCCCACAGAGAAATTATGGGTGCCCCACCCCTGGAAGCTGCATGGAGCTCTGGTCTAGTGAGAGGTGTCTTTTTCCATAGCAGAGGGGCTGGAACAAGATGATCTTTAAGGTCCTTCCCAACCCCAAGCATTCTATACTTCATTTTATACTTTGGCCACACACCATTTCTTCCTTTCACATCAATGCTCTACTTCCAAATCCTAAACCAAATAAAGCAATACCTTTTCATTCTGAATTTTTTTACTTGCTTTTATGGCACCTGTGGGTTTCCTGAGACGGGAGGCTAGATAATCCACATTTGAGAGCTGCTGCTTTGCTGCAGTGTGAAAATCCATTACTGAACCAGCAAGCAGTGTGTAGGCTTTTCTCCAGGCCACCGGAGGGCAGCCTTTCCATGAAAAACAGACCTTTGACTTGTTTTTGGTTTTGGTTTTTTATTAGTGCACACATTCCTTTCTTTCCCCCCTAAACTCTCACATCTAACTCTTTTTCAGCTCAAGTAGAGAGTATAATTTCACACCACGACAACTGAAATCAATGGGCCAAATTCCCACCCAGTGTAAATTCATCATTCTTGCTGGCAGTTGACACAGTATGAGCACCCTTATCTGTCAGGATTATTACAGCAAGTACCAACTTCTGGTTTGAGTTTGGATGCTGAAAGATGCACTTCTATGGAAAATCTACAGGTTTTTGTGTCTATATGGCAAGGCATCCCATATGAGGACTAAAGTTTGGGATGAAGACCATCACAGAGCAAAGCATTTATACAACAGCTTGTAAAGGGAGACCTGTTCTTCATCCAGGACACATAATACTCTCATTAAAGATCTAATGCCATAGAAATACAAATGTATGCAAGGGGGTTCATGTGTCACACATGTTCCTTTGTATGGGACAGGCCACGCTTCCATCCCTTTGTTCCCTTTGGAAAGGAAGCGTGGTGTGGGCAGGCACACATGCTCTGTGCTCTCAAAGGCTGTCCTCTACAGAACTACACACTTGAAACAGCTTGCAGTTGAAAGCCAGCTGCACAAAATGTAGTCCCAAACATTCCTTTCAAAAGCTTCACAAATGCCAATTACATTAAGCGATATGAAAAAAAGCAACCAAGTAATGTGCCTAATTAACAAAGCTAGAGATGGAGCCAGCCACTTGGTTTGAAGTACTTCCAAGAGAGATGTTAAATGCAATGGTCAGGGCAACTCTGGAAGAAATAAATTAACATGCTGGGCTAGTATTTCAAGCTCAGTGGGAGTAAAAACTGTGTGTGGTAAGGGGAAACAAAGGTAAAAATATCACAGGGTGCTATTCTGTTTGTTTGTTTGCCAAGGACACTTTAGCTTTTGCCATTTATTATTCTTCAGGGTATGCTCAAAATTACGCAGGAAGACATAAAAGTGTCAGCATTGCGTCACTGGCCTTCCTAAATTTATCTTTTACCCACCTGTTAAATCTCAGCTCAAGGTCAAGAGAAAAACCATTTTGAGTGAATGGACTATGAGATAGACACATTAATTAAAAATATCTTAGTAGGGTTCTTTTATCTTTAGTACTATCTGCAACCACAGCTTAAAAGATTCCCCACACCATGGGCCAACAGTGGGGTTTTTTCTCTGGTCCTTGTAAATAAGAACTGACTGACAGCTGCCTGGTTCCAAATCTTAGATACATGTGCTTGGGAAAGCTCAGGCCATAACGAACTCTCAAGTTCCAGCAAGTGGTGTGGCTTGAATCCATTCCAGTCCTCATCTGTTGGCAGCTGTTTCCATCTGCTCCTTCTTGAACCACGGTGCTGGGTCCCTGGGGAAGAGCAGGGAGATTGTCACGCAATGAACTCGCCTGCTGTGAGCTGCCTGCTCATGTTTTACCCAAATCTGTCACCTCACCTCATCTGCTCTCTGGCCTTTTTTTGGCATAAGAATTCCGAGTTCTGCTGTGCATCCAAGGGGGAAAAAAAAACCCAAACCAACTATTCCTCAAATGTGGGTGCCAAAACATTATTCCTTCTTTTAAGTACAAATAATTATTATGAACAAGAGATACAGAAGAGATTGATCAGATCATTTAGTCCTCACAGCTGAATCCCACTGTGATTCCTGCATGTATGTTTTGCAGCTAAAAGTGTCTGACATACCTTCACTTTGTGATGAGCGAAGGCAGATGCCCTTCAAGCACTCCACGACCATTACCTGTGGCCTTTTGTTTGGTTTTGTGGTAAAACACACAATGGAGAAAGAGAAAAAACAATCAAAAATAACATTTTCTATTTTAGACATCAGCGTTTATGTTTCCAGACTTGCAGCTGAGCCTTTAGGAACTTTGGTTGACTGAGCAAATGTCTATGCACATTAAGGCTCCTCTCTTAATTTGTCCCATTGCTATTTTATGTACTTTTAAACTTGATATCTACACATTAACATTGATTGGCCAGAGTAAGCAAAAGATTTTATTTTTTCTTAACCAAGATAATAACTTTTAAAGTTTTAATTCATACTTTGATATATTATCTCCAGCCTGATTTCCAACTGGACCAAATCTCCCCAAATCTCTTTGGCCTTCAAAACTTTCAGGTGTACCTGAAAATGCAAACTTTTGTTCAAACATCTTTTTTTTTCAATCCCAAAGTACCTGAAAGTACATCCCTAAATATAAGCAGCATTCTGCAGATCCTATTCAGCCTAGGGTTGGGAAGGGAGAAGTAGTCAATAAGAGAAGCAATACAAGAGAATATGGAAACAAAGCTGAAGGAGATTCCATTAGTAACACAAATGCAATCATCTGGACTTTGCCCTAAACAGAATTATACAGATTTGTGGATATATTGGTCAATATACCTCCTAAGGGCTTTATAAGCATAAACTCAGGAAAATTGGGAGTAATTTCACTGACTTCCCCTGTCACCCTTTCTGTGCTGCACTGTCCTTTGCAGCATGCATCTGTCTGCTTGGATTATGCTGCGGTCAAACTGGCCACACAAGCACAGCACCACTTCTGCACTTCTGCATGAACACCTTTCCATATAATGAAGGCTTCTTAAGGGGCTTGGCATGATAAAGCAAGTAAGAAACATCTTTGCCCACATCTGCAATTACTACCACACAAGCAATCATTTCCTCCACTTTTTAACAGGCAGGATAAGCTGGAGAACAATTCCAGAAGAACCTGTAGAAATCTATTTTTTATTACAGTTGGAAAATTTTCAAAGGAAAAAGGTGAGAACTGGACACTGCTTTTTTTTCTCACTGCTTCATAGGAAAGCCAATAAACATGCTACTGTAGGCCCTCTTAGGATGAGAATCTATCATAGAAGAACAGAAAGGTCCAATTTCTTATGAGGATGAAGCATTTCTCAAGGAAGACCCAACTGATTTCTTGCAGGCCAGCTCTGAGTATCTTGTCCCACTGTCATCTTTCTCTGCTTCCTCGTTGCTGCCCAATTCCTTCTAGTGCTGGACTACCTAGAGGCAAAGACTACAACTGCAAAACCTGGCAGAGCCCACAGATGAATCAGAACTGAATCAGTAAACAATGACTAAAAGTGCAGCGTCACAGGAACAAGCACATCACTGTGCCTCAAAAGAAATCATTGAAATACAAACCTGCTGCAAATCTTACCAGGAATTCCAGCCACAGTCTGAAGGGCTGGTACAGTCCTCCTCTTGCACTCGGGTTCCTACACAAGTTCTTCCCCAGGTCCTGGAAACTGTGGGTAGAGCATGTTCCTGCTTCCTGGAGTGCAGAGACCATTTGTTAAGTGTGTCCCAGAGGAGAAAGGCAGGGGACAAGCTAATAGAGGTGCCATCCCTTCACTACTGCCTTTCCTGTAGCTCTCAACATTTCATTTAACTGGAACAAAAGGCTGCTGTTAATGCTAAGGCATAGGCCCAGGCATGAGACAGGATAAAGAAACTTGCACTCCCAGCAGCTGCTCCAAGATTTGGGACAGAAAGCGGATTTTGCTTTTCCTTTATTCACATTTAGATTGTATAAATCCTGGCTCTTGATAAAAGAAATGCAGCAGATTTTCATCCTTAGTGCCAATTATTTAACTAGCATCACTGGAACTATTATACTTTGTATCTCTTCATATGCAGCATTCAAATAATTACTTCAATAGGATTAAATGTCATATTTCATGGGACTGGCTGTGTAAATATTTACAAAGCTAGAGAACAGAAAAGACATCTCAGAGTTATTGATTCATGTCAAATATTGAGAAGGTAGGTTAATCAAGGGATTTAAGCAATGTGTTAAACCCTTGAGTCAGCATTGTTGAGATTTATTTAAACTACTCTTACCTTTCAACATCTAAAGTTTTACAAATCGTTTATAACAATAAAGACTTACAGGCCATTTTCCCATCTGTTTGCTGAGGACATTTCAGTTACTCTTGTGAACTCAGAGCAGACTGAAGAAGTAATAACAGCTGTGAAAAGTGAATCATTCAACAAAAATAAAGTTCTCATTTCAGTAAAAAAGAAGGATAAAAATGTTCTAATGAATTTGTTGTATTAGAGAAATAGTCAGCTGATGGCAAGTATATATATTTTATAAAATGGAGCATATTCCCAACTCCCTGGTCAGAAACAGACCCTGTTTTTTCTTTTTTTTTTTGGTGGTTAAATAAAAAAGATACACTTGCAGCACTGAGAGCTGCATGCCTTTTTCAAGAAAAGACTAGCACCTCCTGTTCTGTATTCTGTATATAGTAGTTGTGAAATACATATGTCTGTATCTATGTGTTTGTGTCTGTTGCTATGTTCATGCACCTGCAAATTGGCTGAGATCTTAAAAACATAATGACAGCATTAGTAGAGTTTTGTTTTCAGAAAAGGCTGACTGGGCCAGTCTGAGAAAGTCAAGGACCTTCTAGGACTCCCCAAAACAAATGAATTAATAAAATAAAGCCAAGCCCCTGGCCCTTTCTGAAGCTCTAGCTTTAGGACATGGTAGGAGTTAAATGGTTCCCCCCTATGTGAGCTCTTCTGGCAACGCAGATTCAGAGCCCTCAGGATGACTGAGCTCAGCTCATAGTAACAAGTTTAGATAAGGGGTTTTTTTTTGTTATGTGCTGACAGGAAACTTCCAATTGTGTAAGCTCAATTTTCCTCATCACCAGCTGGTTTTTTGCTGGATCACACCTAGATCAGCACAAAGAAGACAAGGGACAAATCTATATCCTTCCATAGCCCTGCACTGTAACAAAGCAGAGCATTAGCTGTATGCCTCATTTCAGATGCTGAAAGCAGATTTTACTGTGATTTAGACCCATGATTTCTTGAGGAACAATTATTTCTATTTTGGGGAGTGTCCCATCAAAGACAGATCCTGACACTTTGACTACAGCCTTGACTTGAGGACGTGGTCCAAGAGAAGCACAGTGCCTCACCCAGACCAGCTACATGCTGGATTTAAGAAGCTGAGAGTAAAACAGACAATTCATCAGTTTTTTGCAGTGCTTATTGCCCTTTTTGCCAGGAAGCTGCAATCTTCTCTTTCCCTACAGGTAAGGCAGTTTGGAAATCTCCCTAGTCCTTCAGCAAGCAGCAGAACACCTCTCCCACCACCTCACCTTACTTGTGGGTACCATCTCCATAACTGTATCTGCTCAGTTCCATCTCCCATAATTTTCAGCAAAACCAAACGGATTCAGGGAGTTTCTCTTAGTTAATGGAGTGGGTAAAGATCAAAGATGATCTCTAATGTGTCACAATATTACTTCCATTTTTTTCCAGAAAAAAATTTTCCTTTTTTCCATCCCAAAGGAATTTGAAAATCAAAAAGAACCTTCACTCAGAAATGTCAGCCCAGTAGAAATGGATGAACAAGTGCAACTCATCAGGCAGAGCATGGCAAATGCTTCTCAGCTTTGCAAAAGCAAAGCCACGCAACAGTTGGAAAACATGGATGAGAATGAAGTACATATTCAAGCAAAACTGAAGTAATTAACAACAAAAAATCCAGCTATAAAAGTGCAGGAACAAGCATTTAGCCATAACTTCTGCTGCTCTGGTTATTCTCATTAAAAGCATCATGCTTTCTTTGCATCAGGCTTTGGACTACACATCTCTTCAGACATGCAGCATCCCTATGACTCCCTCAGTCAACATCAAGCACCAGCCCACAATTTTTTTTCTCCATTCTCATTCTTTCTATGAAAGGCTTTCATCCAATTAATGACAATTCAGAGGGGTAAATGTAGCCTTTCAGAAAAAGTAATAACATCTATGCAATTGCAGCTGCTTTACTTTTAAATGATTTTCAAGGACAAAATGAGTACATTGCATCCTCAAGTGCATCACAGCTTTCCATTTGAAGACCTCAAACCAAATGATTTACAAGGGTCAATGCTAACAGACAGAGCAAGTCACAGCATGATGTAATCGAAAACTGATAAAGAACTGCTCTGAAATACTGTTGAGTTGTCATGAATTCAATACAAGAAAGCATAGGCTGAATTATAGCATTCAAGCATTGCAAAAGTGGTCTTCCAACCCTGGCTGCCTTTTCTTTCGATGTTATAACTCTTACAAATAATTCTCTGAGCCTCCTCCAGCTTCCAAACACTTTGAATGTACTCTCCAGTTATATTCATAGTTGTGCACAAAGTCACAGGTTCTCTCAACATCTCCTTTTCCTCTTCATGTTGTTACAATGGGTCACTCTTTTTCTTTGAAGATAAGCTGACTGACAAAGTCAGAACTAGGCTTACATTTCAGGAGTGGGAGTTTCTTCAGCTGTCAGCATTGTTGGTGTCCTCACCAGAAACCCCAGAGAAGGAAGAGGCCACAAGGGAGTGCAGATTCAAGTGCTCTTGATACACCAGTAAAGCAGCAAAGCACACAGCAGAGCTTCCTGACGTGCATTTCTGTGCCTGTACAGCACTGGGATTCAGATCTGTCAATCCAGCAAAATATCCTCATACAATAATGAAAATAATGAAATAAAATTTTAGAAAAGGGTTGAAATTTCACTTCAAATTAATGAGCTCCTAGGTTTAGGAGTATTAGGGAGTATATGCTCAGTCATGTCCCACATTGAAAAGAAAGCTCCTTTGGAGCTAGACAGAAACCACTGCAGCTCTCAGCTAAAGAAGTAGAGAGCAGGAGGATAAACAAAAGAGTAACATGTGAACCCACTAGTTTGGGGTTTTTTTTACTTTGTAGACAGAATTTAGACTTCTGCCTTAAAGACACCATACCTTTTCTTGTACATGATTACCCTGAGGATGCTGAACTATAGGGCAACAAAGGTGATCCCAGTTCACCAGACACAGAGGAGAAAGCAGGACTTACTCTTCCTGTGTCATCAGAACAGTGAGGTGACCTAACACCAGGGGCAAAATCAGTAAACAGACTCTCTAACTCAGCTACACAGTAGTTTTGAAACTAAAATATACCTATGGCTTAAAGTTATTCTTCCACTCTCACTTCTAAAACTTTTGAGTTAGAACAGTTAAAATTATAGCTAGACCAACAGGACTGCTCCAAGTGCACGTATACTCTCCTGAGCAGTAGGTGTGCCACAAGGGAGACCTTTAGAGACGCCTTTCTAAACTCTACAGTTTATTTTCCTCACTTATGCCAGATTTTGGTCAGCTCCAGCTCAACATAGATATCATCAAAATCTCTCACCAGTTATTAGAATCAGTTCAGGGGAAAAAAATGTATTTCCAAGGTGAATGGCTTTTAATGCATTTAAAATTTTTCTGGTAACACCACCTATTGCTGCTATACCATAATCCTTTTCCAAACAGACTGTGAAGTGTTAGGATAACCTACCAACTCTGTGCTCCCTACAGAGGTCTCCCATCATTATTAAAGCTGGTTTAGTGCTTTCTAACATGTAAAATTTTAAAAATATCAATTAATAAATTAACTTAAAATGACAAGTAGTACCACAGAAAAGCTAGATAACTTGTGGACTTACACATCCACCCTCACATTACGTCCTCCTTAAAGATATCAAATATAAACCAGACGTTTAAAGATTTAAAGATGTCAAACATAAACGCCACTGTCAAGTTTGGGATTAATCATAATTCCATAGGAAGTGTTTGTCTGCAAATTAGAACTTGGAGAATTAGATAATTTCGTTTGTCTACCATAATCCAAACACTTCCAATTATGGAATTGTTTTTTTAAATTAAAGTAGAATTTTATATTGCTATGTGGCAAGATTAAAGTAAAACTTTGCTCAGACACAGCAGCTGCTAGACTGTCTTAAAACTTCTATTCCATGCAAACCAACAGCCATCTATGCAATGTTATCAACTAGGGCTAATTAAACAAATGCAAATCATGCTATAATCTACCATGCAAAGCAAACTCTTTGTGCCTTAATATGCAGTTATTTCGTGCCATAATCCCTGTTAAATAAAGATATTATTTTTGAACACTTTCTGTCTCAAACTTCAATATAAACTTCAAACATGATGCTATCTTTCATTTTCCACGTGAAAATAGTGTCAAAACTTACGCTCCAATTTACATTTCTAAAAGATCTTCTATTTCAGCAGCTATCTTGCTCCAGATCTCACAAGCTCCTGCTTGCCCATCAGTCTCTGATTTGGGGCCCTCTTTCATGTCTTTTGAAACATCCAACTCTTCTGTTTCTACCAATGCTTCTTCATCAATTACAGCTCTAGTAACTTCAAAGAAACCTCGCAGGTCACTTAAGCATGGCCTCCCCACCTGAGTCCATGAAAAATCTCTTTAAACAAGCTTTCTAGCTTTTAACTTGTACTCCCAGATGACTGCTAAGGTCCTGCACTACCCTCCTTCAGTTCCCCAGACAAGAAGGGAAAGCCAAGCAAGGGAAGCAAACACTGCAATTCCTAAAGAGGAATCACTCACTGCAGGTAAGGTAACGTGGAAGGCGGGAGCTAATGAGCTGGGAAAGAGTCTTTACAGTCGTGGATGTGACCAGAAGGACCCACAAGCCTGGGATTCACAGGCCCTTCACATCTTTCCTGGGTCACCTGCCCTCCGCAGCCTTCATTAACTCTCAGAACCTACCCTACAGTTCTCTCCCATTGCTCCCCACATCTATTATTACCAAAACCAGGCATTTACTATGATTTAAAAGAATTTTCACATGTATTATTTCCATCAATGAGTCAACATCCTCTTTTCCTTTCTTAATGCCAGGCTTGGTTCATAGACCTCTTTTCCCTCTGTGCCCTCTGGCTGGCAATTCTCAAGGATTTTAGGTAGTGTTTCTGTACTTGTGATTCTCAGATTCTCCCTCTGTCATCAACCTTTCTGACTCTGTTCAGTCCCAGTGCTGAAGCTGCTGTCTGGCATCTCTTCCAGGAGATCTTTTCATCAGTTTGTGCTAGCTGAAGTGTGGAGTTGCCTCGATTTAGCCTCATTTTCCCATTTCTCATTCATAGCTGATAGGAGTAACATACTCCCATTCCTACTGTCTTCCCTCCCTTTTCCCAAGAGTTGCACACAAACAGCACCAGGTCTCAGGCCTTCCTTCCACCCCACCAGCTTAAAGAGCAGTCTGCTCCCATTTTCACAAACAAATCTGCTGGTTAGACTTCTTTGGAATGTTCCACCACAGCTACTGCAAAGTTTTCCTCTCTGCACCCAACCATGTAAGGCTCTTTGCAAGGAAGCTGCAGGTGACCAAACACCTCCCCTCACAAACCTGAGCACACCAATTGCTCCTTGGCAGCCTTCCACTTGTTCTTCACCTGCTGTTCCCACACATCTGAATTTCTGTCATACTTTGAAGCTCAACCTAACTGCATTCCCCTGGTCTGCCCTCTTCTGTTGTCCCTACCACTTGTATATTCCATCAGCATTTCCCAACCATGTACGTTTCAACTGTATATTTCAATTGTATATTTCAATTGTATATTTCAATTGTGTATTTCAATTGTGTATTTCAATTGTGTATTTCAATTGTATATTTCAATTGTATATTTCAATTGTGTATTTCAATTGTGTATTTCAATTGTATATTTCAATTGTGTATTTCAATTGTGTATTTCAATTGTGTATTTCAATTGTATATTTCACCACCTGTTCATCATGATGTGACCTCCCATGGTCAATTCACAAAAGCTCAGCTCTCCAGGCTCTCCCATAATCCCATTCCTCCCGAGATGCTGGCAGCAAATAAAACAAAATACAGAACACATCCACATACCTCTCTTACTTCCTTTCCACACAACCACCTTCCTGCTGTTCTTCAAGCTCCTTGCAAGACGGGAACTGAGGAGTTTTGGAAGCTTCCCTTGTCATTATTTGTGAATTAATGAGAACAAAAAAGGACTAAAAAACACAAACCTAAATTGCAACTTCCTACCAACATAGGTGTCAAGAAAAGACAGACAAGTGGCGTAGGTGCATGGACCAAGTAAAAGCGCAACGTGATAGGAAGGGACAACCCTGGGTACCCCTGCTCGTGAGGCAAGACATTGACGCCTGGGGTGATCTTGAATTCTGCCCTTAAGCCAGCCCGGTCCAGGCAGGACGAGCAGAGCCGTGACTCTTGTCAATGGTGCTGCAGAGTGTCACTCGGAGCCGAGCGAGGGGCAGCACCGGGACACGCACCGCGGCCGAAGGGGACCCCGGCGTGACCGGGGCGCTGCTGCGGCCAGGTGAGCGGGGCGGGAGGGCACTGTCCGCGCAGCCCCGGCTCCCGGAGCGGGCAGGGCTCCCGGCACTGCCGGGGGAACGGCAGCGGCGGCGGGACCGGGGGGCTCGGCCTGCGCTGGGGAGCGGGGGGAGCGGGGGGAGCGGGGGTCTTG